>JAOUQW010038399.1:0-18007 GCA_028565825.1 Olivaichthys viedmensis | reverse complement strand
TAGGGGGGAAGGGGAGGGGGGAGAGGGGGGGGGGGGGGGGGGGGGGGGGGGGGGGGGGGGAATCGGTGAGAATGCAAACGAGTAGGAGTGGTTCCCGGAATTTTGAGTAAAACATGTAGCGGCAGCAACGCTTTGAAAAGGGAGTGTTTCGTTATTTCAAAAAGAAGCTCGACAGTACCGCTAACTAATTCAATCAAATGAATTGCAAATATCTACTCGGTCTGACCCCAATGTCGGAGTGAAAGTGTTGTAATTTTATATACACACCGCACTGGCCACACTGAGCACTTCCCCTAATTGTACTGCAAATGAAAGTGATCACACTTATATTATCAATTATACCATTACCTATTATCATTATTTATATCCGTTGTGTCATTGGCATAGCGTGTGACACTAAGATGCTTACTTACTTCCTATAGAGGAAATTAAGTGGATGAATTAAGGCGATAACAATGTAGTAGTAGTAGTAGTAATAATAATAAATAATAAGTTTAAATGATATTTGAGCCTTTCAGAAGGTGCAGACAACAAGGCATGACCAGAAACAAACATGCCACAAACAGAAAGACTTGAGTTTATGAGACTCAGACTGTGACATGCTCTGACATGTGTAAATAGGCTACGTCAGTAATTGTTTCTTCGGCATTAAATAGCGTTACTCAAACTGCACTACTACAGCCTACTGCAATTCATTAAGGTAGATCTCCCCAATTAATTAAGGAGTTTCTCTCCCTTCTTACAGGACTTCATTTAGGACTTGACTAGCAGCTTAAGGACTTTGGATTTGACTTGGTTGTGAGGGTGAAATGACTTAAACCCGACTTGGACCTGATTTGAGACTCGACTTGGAGCTTCTGATTTGAGACTTGACCAAAAAGATTCTATGTCTGAAAAAAAAGTCATCGTCTGACATTCATCACACTGTTTTTAAAACAAATACAAAACATATTAGACCTGAAAAAAATTGAAAGTTATAGTATTGAAAAAAGTCTTGAACTTTTGATACTTCTTGCAACAATACTTCGTCTTGCACTTGTCAATGTAGGGGAAAAGTGTAGCCTAGCAGCCTTTCCCTACAGCGAGCAAATGGCCTTTTTCATTCATTTTCATTTAATCTCATTTTTTATTCTATAGCTTAAGGTTGTGCTCCCATAGTCCGGAGTCTAGTCATCATAAGGCGTGAGGCATGTTTGTGCGAGGGACATGGAAATAACCGTTTATAACCTATAGGGTTGTATGGCAAACAAGGCAATCGTGTGATGGTTGTTTGCATTTGTACTTTCGGTTATTTGCTGGTGCACTCCTCCTAAAACCGTTGTGGGGGGCAAAAAGTAAATTAAATCAATAACAATCGACATGGCTTAACGTATATGTCTATTTTATCTCTTTTGGTTTGGTTGATTGCGGTAAGATTTACCCATAGCTGAAATGTATTGTGCTTTCTGCCTTCGCTGGATTTTCCACTGTTGACACTGAAAAAGCAGGATGCTATGGAAACGAGACAGGTAGACACCATGACTATCTTGTGAGCTTCTTCAAATAACTGTGTCCAGATGTTAGCAGGTGTGTGTGTGTGTGTGTGTCTCTGTGGGTGGCATTGTGCGTGCGTTACTTGCTGAGCTAACATGGGTGTATCTGAAATGGTGTCACATGGTTTGCTACATTCTTGTCTCGATTGTGAAAGTGTGTTTGGCTCCGAGTTGGTACTTTCTCACAGTTGAAAGCGGCAGTGGCTGAAACGGGAGACGCGCGCCCATGTGGATCTCGGTAATCAAAACCTCGCGCGTTAAACTGAAAAGAAAGGAGATTCCTTTATCACTCAGTAAGTAACATTTTAGATGCGATCGTTCACTACATTGTGTCAGGTTTGATAGTTGCAGCTGTTTTGGACGTGAATGCAATGTTTCAACTTTCCTAACTGTTTTAATCAGGTGGAACCACTTAGTAGGTGTGGTTGATATGACGATATGACATCATCACAATAAATTACACCATGATGCACTTTTTCGAGTGTCGCAGGTGTCGTCAGTACTAATATATGATTTTTTCTTTTTTTTTTCTTTACCAATTATTTTCTTTTTCTTTCCTGCTTCTTGTTAAATACATCATTCTTTTGTAAATATCCATGTTGATTTTTTCTTTTTTGCCTCATTATGTGGCTCTAATGTTTTGTTGGCAAAACCTCAGTAAAGCAACTCCTTTGTTAGTCTTGTATCGCGATATTGGCGTTTGCAGTTCTGATACTGCAGAGAGGTGTAATATGTAATGACAGGAGTGGGCAATCTGATGGAAATTGTATGTTAAATCACAATACTTGACATTTTGAAGACTTTGCTAATTGATTAGGTGGCACCATAACAGGTACTGAATTAGTCGACTACCCATGCCCATTACTAATCATTTCGTCATATTGTATACAGAAGTTTAATAAGGGAAGGAAATGGTCCAGATAGACAAACTATGGTTTCCTCGTTAGTTCGAAATCTTACTTGAAGAATGCACTCTATAGACAACGGGGGTTTTTGTTCTATGGTGGGACGGCCAGTCTGATAGGGTTAATAGGGCATTGGGGTGCACAAATACAAGAGATGCAGATGCCTATGCCAGGAATTGTATTTTTTGTTTTAGAACAGAATCGGGTAAAAAGACGGAAAGTACTCTCAGTTCTATTAGCAAGAGCTTTGCAAATCTGCAAATCATTTCCATAGGCTGCCAAGCATTGCTGTGTTGTTACAGCAAGACAGGAAGTCTCTGTTACCACGATATTAGAGATCCCTGAAGATCAAGGATACACAGAGCAGAGTATTTCTGATGCATCAGCAGCAACAGCCTCGAGGTGGAAGTGACCTTCGACCTGTCTCAGTGGGAAAAGGGACACTGCCCAAACATGTGTACAGTCGGTTAATATGTGTAGAGTCATTTCTCTGCCTTGAGTCATGTTCGTTCTAAGTGGTGGGGGAGCAAAGCTGTGTGCTTTTATGGGTATTTGTGTGCATTGGGGACCTTGTCTACAGGAAGTGAAATCTCCAGAGAAAATTAAGCAAGAGCAGTACAGCCTGGCTTCTTGAGGAAGTGGACAGTGTGGGTCTAAAAGTGTCTATTCTCCTCGTGCTGACAATGCAGGCATCTTCCTGTATATAATTTGATTTATTCTTCCCTATTTACGGTTTATCTGAAGGTATGGTTAAAGCTGTAGGTTTCAGTTAGATCACATTCCAAAGCTCCAAAGAGTGTACGTTTTAGGATTAGAAGTCTCCGATTTAGGTGGCCCTGATGCATTTCACTTACTAAATGCAATCCTCAGCAAAAGAGGATGTAAGTAATAATCTGAAACAGAACTGCTTTTTTTGGGTTGAGAAGGAATTAGCACCACCAGTACATGAAGATTCTGAATGCTGAGTCTTGACACGCATTCCACACCTACCATTATGTGACAGCACGAAAGACTGAGCAGCGCAAAAAATAAACGCGACTTTTGATTGCGTGTATCCACACTGGTTGCATGTGACATCGAACATGTGACATCGTTTAGCAACTCAAAATCGCTCTGTCTTTGTTGGTTCGGCCATTGGTCAGTGGGTCGGTAATCAAAAAGGGGGGTCACATGACACAACTTCAGGCAGGCATTCTGAATGATCTGTAGAGGAGATATCGGATATGAAGGGAGACCAGCAAGAAGACAGTTGCAGTAGTCAAGTCGAGAAATAAGTAGAGCTTGTATAAAAAGTTGAGCTGATTCTGTCGTCAGAGGAGGTCGTATATTCTTCTGATGTTATGGAGAAAAAATCTGGTTGATGCGATGTGATCTGAGAAGTTAAGCCTAAAATCTAAAATCACACCAAGATTCTTAGCCGTGTGTGCTGGATGGACTGCGAGGGTGTCGATGGTGATTGACCGGTCCAGCAGAGGGGAGTGGGCAGGTAGATCAATTCAGTTTTGTCCAGGTTGAGTTTCATTTTCATTCAGAAACCTTAAAGAAATGGTACAAAAATGTTGGCACCCACAGTGTTGTAATTTCATATATATATGAAAATATATATATATATAATGGCGAGGCTTTTCTTCATCCGAAGGCTATTCATTCAATATTATATATCATTCCTGTCTTAATTCTCTGTTGCCTCATAAAACAGTTTACAAGGAAAATTGCTCGTTAAAGGAGAGAGAAAAAAAGCTCTAAAGTGCAAAATAGTCATTCAAAATCCGTTTCATCCTTAACCAATGTAATATTTATATTTTGTGCGTGTTGAATATCACAGTATATCATATGACCAGTTATCGGCAGATGTCATGTTGGAGCAGAACAAATACTAACATGCCCAGGGCTGCGGCTTTCCAGTGTTTTAGATCTGATAATTCTGATCTAAACGCAACCCTTATTTCCCCCCCCCAAGACAAGTATTGAGCCAGGATATGAGCCAAAGCAATCTGTGAGATCTTGTCATATTTTAAGTATTGTTTGTCGAGCTGAGTCGGATAAATTCCTGCATTGCTTTTGTATTAGGCCGTTCTGCCACATCTACTTCATAATCATGTCCTCTGCTGATGCTGTGTTCCTGGGATTTCAGCCAGCTCGCCTCCTGAGGCTTGTGTTATTGATATTCATCACAAGGGTGTGTCTGTGTGCGTGTGTGTGTATGCGCTTGTGTGTGTTTTTGCTCTATGAAATGCACGTTAATAAAAAGAGAGTTCCACGCTGCGTGTCTTCAATGTTTCGGTTCAGTCAGGCCTCAATACTCGAGCTATGAAAGAGATGAGACACGTGTGTATGTGTATGTGTATGTGTGTGTGTGTGTGTGTGTGTGCGTGCATGCGCGTGTGTGTGCGCACCAGCCGAAGTTCCGTTGTTGCTTTCGCATCCTGATTGCTCCGTATGTTTTTTTTCCCACTGCTCAGCCTGCAGCCCTGGGCAAAGCTGACCTCGTTGGGCTAATGGTTAAACAGTGTTATGCTAATTGCAGTATAGGACATGGTGTAGGACTCGCGCTGTTAGCTCTAACCCATGCGCACATACACACTGCCTCCAGAACGGATTTTGTCTGGTCCGTCTACCTTCACCCTCTCGGGCTGTGTGAAAGGACCCTGCAATTTGCACTAATGCTTGTGCAAAAGAAACAATGCCGTTTTTCTGCATTCTTCCACCAGATAGAGTTGCATGAGTGTACAGGTGCTGCTAAATAACTCCTGTCTACCTTTTGTCTGGGGTAACTGCCTTAAACAATACCAGGTGCATGGAGTGTCCAGATTCAGATGACTTAGATTCGATGGACTCTAATGTTTATTAGATTGACTTATAAAATTAACTGATTTCCGCCATTCTTCTAGTAGATAGAATCTAAAATGTAGGGCTGGCCGTTGTCTGGGTTAGCTAGCTTAAACCATAGATGTATATATTGGCGTCCTAGATAGGCCACAGAGTGCGCACTACTGAAGCCACCACTCCAAAAGCACATAATTCCCAGAACTAAGTGTCCCCCATAGACTCGCGTTGATTTTCAATGATTTTTAAAGGTCTTTTTTCTTTAAGATATGTGACGGAATCGAAGCTATGTTGTGTTAATGCATGTTCTTGTCTGAAACCCCCCCCCAAAAAAAAACAAAGGTCTGAACCCTGACTCCATAATGCACTGTGACCTGTAGTTTTTATTTTTTTATTTTTTTATACGATTGAGTCGCCATACTTGCTTAACTAAACTTTGCCAAATAGTCTAACCTAGCAAGCTTATGTAGCTAATATATTTGTGGAGCAGATTGGCTAACTTAACTTATCTAATACGTGTTTGAGATATTTCAAAACAATGAAATTGAACTTGCATGGATTTTTAAACATAAAATGTTTCTCCACAACACTTAACTTGGGCATGGCCAGCATTTTCACTCTATCTGCATTGTTTGGAAATATTTTCACATTACGTCCGTAGACAGCAGTTCATTTTACAGCGTTCACTACCGGTTTGTTAGCACTTTGTTGCAAAAGATATCATGTATCGTGAAAAATCCTCAAATATTGTGATTACAGCTTGCCCAATGTGCAAATTTTGTCGCCAATAAGGACATTTTAAGGAGATTTTAAGGAAATTCTAATAACTGATAATGGCTGCGGTCCATTCTGAAATGATCATGACTAGGGGTGTAACGATACACTTTGTTCACGATTCGATTCACGATACCGGTTTCACGATTCGATATTGTCACGATACTCAAAATATTTATTTATTTATTTTTATTTCTGAAGCATAAACAATGTGAATTTTTGCCTGTATATATTTGTAAACAAAAAAATTTAATTTAGTAATCCAAGAAAATACCATGAACAGAGGTTTAAAATTTCTAGTAAAAAAAAAAAGGACTTTAATAGCAGCGTCACCGTACTGAGACTGTAGCCTGTAGGCAGGTTAGCGGGCAAATAAAAACATCTCCATGTCGTGTTGGTGAAATATATATTTATGTTTTCTTAAAATAAAGGTGCCAAACTATATTACAGGCAGAAAAACTCCATTTTGGTCCAAACCCGACTTCTCGTCATTTTCTCGAATTTAAAAGACGACGGAGCGTCTCGCACTCTTCACCTGTTTCTAATAACAACGCTAAAGTTAGGAGTGTCGCATGACGTGCTGGTGTGGGTTAAGTTTTAGTTACAATTTTTTTTATTTCTAAATGGAATGTTTTGTACTTAACTTGACCATTTATAGGTAAACTCCAGCATAAAAACAGCGCAAAGAATCTTGGGCGCAAAATCGGTTTTTCCCTTCAAAAATGACCGTTTTGAAGGTCTCTTTGAAGAACTTTTCATCACTTTGGTTTGGAACGACCCTACAAATGGCGTGTCCCCCTTCGAAGTGCCCTACGTAGACTTCATCACTTCAGAATGGACCGCAGCGAATGTCGGCTGATAATGTCACTTCCTGCAAGTGATTTAGCACCCTTTAGCTCCCTACCAGTGTGTTTGGTGGTTGTTCAAAATAGCATCACATTCGTGAATGTGGTTTTCCGTTCGAACATTTAAGTCAGTGGAACCTAATTGTGATTTATTGCCCACTCCTATGATACCCTCCTGTGATGCTAAACTGAGCTCTCCAAGGTCTTCTTTGTGTCGTTTAAAGGTTTTAGCCTTTTATTCACTGCTTGTAAAGCCTGAAGAGTGCTCTAATGGTTTGCGTGACGTGTGTGTGTGTGTGTGTGTGTGTTCCTGGCACATGGATTCCTCTGCCTGCCCAGGCTGTGTTCTTGGTGCAGAGTAACAGCGTGTGCTGAATACAAAGTGTGCCACTAAACAGAAACACAAAGAGACAATGAAACTGCCAAATGGCATGAAGGGAGCTGCCAAGTGCAGCGCAATACACAAACAATCAGATTTAAAGAGCTGACATGTGCCACTAATCGCTTATCAAATATATTGGAAAGTTCATCAAGCACATTATTGTGGACATGGACAATTCCAAATATCGTCACTCACGCTACATTCGAGAGGAGACTACCTTGGTAGTCAGCATTCTTGGGGAACTTTGTGAGATAAAGTCTGTCCCATTTAGTAGACAGCTGTCTTCTAAGGTTCCTTGTTATGGATAAATTTGAAGAAGCATGGCATGTGTCTGACTTGAGAACCCTATTATAATTTTCACCAGACAAAAGTGAGCCAAAAAAATAAAAATAATGTAGTCATTGATGACATCTGAATGCAAACATACACCTACTCACTTTTTACAGTGGTGACGCAGTCGTTTCTCTAGAGCGCGTTATCTCAGTTTGATTTCCAGAAATTCTCCTCATGATGCATTGTGGAGGTGGAGGTACATTTTAAAGGACTACTATCACGTTTGGGTGGATACTATGGGCTAATACAGAAGAAAGCTACCTTGTTTCATGACCAGTATGTGTGTGGTAAGCGTTACACCACTGAAGCTAGCTAGTAGCACTAATGTATTTTTTTTGCCTATAGAATGCTAGTACAGAATACTACATACCATCACAAATCTATGTATATGTATATGTATATCTAGTTGAGAGTTCTGGAGATTCCGGTGAACTTTACTCTCTTAGTGCAAACTAACAGTTTTATGAACTTTGCTCAAAGGAACAATGGCAAAGAACCTCTGGTACACCGAGGCCAATCAAACGCAGGGAAGGAGGAGTACTTCCTGCCGATCTGTAATCTACTCGGGCTCTTGAGGACGGCCTGGGTTTAATATAGTCTGGATTTATTGTTGGTCTTCAGGTGCTTTTTTTTTTTTTTTTTTTTGTAGCAGCTCTCTGAAACGGAAAAAGGCTCAAATGCTGACGGGACCCAAAACGATACCCAAAGTGCCATTACTATAAGCAGTGTGTCACTTCTTCTAAACAAAAAGACGGACAGAGCTGCGTTGCCCCCTGGCTGTGTCCTTTTTAGTTTCGTAATCAAGAGGAAGTTTAAAGAGCCTCTCAGTCTTGACTTTTCTTTTCATGTTCTTGCCAAATTCCAAGGCCTTTTGGAGATCTGCGGAGATCTCTAGCTTGTGTTTTCATTTCATTGTGAAGACACACTTCCTTCAGGCTTTACCTCCTGAAAGCGTTTCCTCTGTGGGCACCCTGAGTTAAAGCAGGTACTCTATGCAAAGCGATAAGAAAATTGCTCTTGCCGTTGCACTCACGCTACATTGTTCTGCATCGATGGAATGATAATAAAAAAAGCCCTATTTTTGGTTCTGAAAAGGGCCCATTATTGATCCCTGTGGGATTTGTGGGAGGGATACATGCTGCCTTCAACAAAATCACAATAGAGGGTTGTGCGTCAGTAGGCCATGTTAGCTGCAGTTTTAAGTTGCATATGATGCCAGTAGCAAAGGTCAGTCAGAGTGGCTACAGTCTGAGAATCGTGTTTCTGTGGCAGGGCGAAAAACACTGCAGGTGTGGCTCAGAACGGCTAGATCTTATCTTGTTATGCTCGCGAAGACGGCTGGTGCCATAGCGACCTTTCAACATGGTCAAGCTATCAAAATGCATTGTTTTTGGTAACGCATATACTTTGATCTTGGTGGATAGTGTTTACTTTAGCATGTAGGATGGATAAGAATGAAATTACTTGGAAATTCCTGAAGCCAGGCATCTGTATATCAGTTGAATGTCAGCCAGAGAAACCGGTTTGAATTCCAATGAATTGTTGCATGTTATTACATTATGGTTTGACTTTTTTTTTTTTTTTTTTGGTTTTTATTATTGTTAATTATCAAGGGTCAGGTGGTGGAAACAGTATTTGCTGTCATGATGTGGTCCTTTAATAAATAACTGGCAAAAAGGGTTGTACTGTACTCTACCTTGCTTAGTTTCACAAATGTTTTTGCATCATCACATGTTTTTGAAGCCATAGTTCACCATAGTTTAGTGGTACAGCTTTAGTATAGAATAAGGTGCTTTGACTGGAAATGGTGGTCCGTCATATGTGCAGCCTCTGTAGATCGTACATTCCTGCTCCCATCATCGCTGTAAGCGGTTGGACCACAGTTCCTGCACAAAATACCACGATGACACAAAATTCACAACGTATTTAATAAATTTCAGTAAAGATGTACGCTTTATTGTTTGGTACTGGACTAGAGCTTGAGCTTTGTGCCCATGCCTGATTATAGACCATCATACATAGTAGCATAGAAATGTGTAGCAGCGTATGAACAATGTAGATAAATAAACATAATAAGAACAAATGTTGCCCTCTGACTTCAAGTTTGATGAGGCGATTTCGGACACATGTGGACAGTCACGAACAGCCGCTTGTCAGACCTGGCGCAAGATGTGGGAACCAATTCATGCTCAGTTCTGCAGAAGAGAGGTCACACAGTGTGTGCATGTGTGTGGGGGTTCTATATACTTGGCCTTTTAAAAATAGTCCTGATTTGGAAACGGATTTGGCCCAAAGGGCATCTTTTTGCGATGAGTTTAAGCTAATAATAGGAGCAGTGTTTATTTCTGTGAGTTGAGCAGAAACAGCTGGCGAGGACGGCAGCTTTCTGATACTCCTCACTTCCTGGACGTCCAGGTGTTTGTCATGGACGCACACTTTTTTCCGCCTCCAGTTTCCTCTTGTACTGGGTTTGTAGGCCTGGAGGGAGCGGAGAAGGGCTCTATTTTCAGCTTGCACACTGTATTATTAATTCAGTTTGATAACCATATGTATTCAGTGCATCACAGTATCTAATTACAACTTAACGTTTTTAAAGAATACGACATTAAATGCCATAAAACACTACAGCGGGCTTAAACCACTTCTTAATAGGATTTCTCTTGGGCTTCAGTAGTTTATCAAATCGACGTAGAAATGCTGTGTGCTCTAATTTTCAGCTCTTTTCAAGTAGACAACCCTGTTTTAGAAATCTTATCAGGTCCATTCTACCTCGAAATAACGACCTTTTTCTTTTGGTGAATCTGTTTTTTGTCATTATCTATAACAGTATGGCATAAAATTAACGGTATAACTATTTCAGATGTCCTTATCACTGCATACCATAATACCAGTATGTACCATACCATTTACCAGTATATAATCCTGAAAATTTATTCAACAGGCCCATCAAACTGCTGTCAATGAATCTAATAAATGCTAATAGTTAATAGCAATATAAAACACTGAACATTCAACATATGACATTCATGGTGTATTTTTTTCGTACAGGATGTAAAATTGGTAGACCAAGTTATTCAGGTGACGGCACTAATTTACTCCTGCAAGAGAAGCCCAAAATCATTTACACGCTTAAACCATCAGTTAACGCTTAGCTGTTAAGCCGTCTTGAAATGTTCGCTAGCTAAGATCAGTCAGCCAACGTTGTTAGCTAGCGGGCTATCAATTCCAAAAATGGTCTCTCTCAAAACCAAAAAAGAGGAATATTGAATAACCCCCCCCCCCCGATTCCTAGAGGAAAGCAAAAAAAAGAAGGAAAGAAAGACATTTCTAAAAGCACATTTTATATTTTCAATAACATGATCGGTCGACCGAGCTCCCCCGCCAGTGTGGCCCACCTGCCAACAAAGTAGCCCTGCTTTGGGGGTTTTCATAATATTTTGGTCGTCTTGTCTTAAAGCGGCCTTTACAGTGATTAAAAACTGCGCAGTCAGCAGTTTGTGAGATCTTCCATGCTCGCGGCAGGCCTCTGGTTATTAAGATTCGGCTGTAGTGCTTTGATATCGTGTCCTTTGTGTTCTTTCTTGAAAAAAATGCGTCTGGACTACGTTCTCTGGGAGTCGTGTTTGTCTAGTCTGCCTCTCGTCATCGCTGTCAAAACAGACTAGCTGGAGCTGATGGATGCAGCTGAATTGCTTCCTCTTGTCCTCCCTAAGCAGGATGCGCCCTTGAAGCCCAGCGTTTGCTAAGTCGTTGGGCACATGCGGATGTTTTTAGCTTTTGTCAGAGAAGAAGTAGAAAGGCGGTAATGAGCAGAACAGCTGGATTTGTGTGCGTGTGTGTTTGAGCAAGTGGGAGAGTCATTAGCTACTTTTACATGTGTAAAATGCCCCAGCTAAGTTCTATGTTCCTCTAAGAAACTAGACAGAACCAAGATGTCTACATAAGTAGTATATAGAAAAAAAAACCTAGTCTGACTCGGCTAAAACAGCCACTCTGTGATGCACCTACATGTTTCCCCACATATGAGTTTCAATAATTAAAAAAACAAAAAACACTTCCAGGGTTTCTGAAGCTGACGAGATGCTGCCACAGTTAAACCCTAGCAATTAGAGCTTTAACAACAGGCATCTATATCATTGTTTATCAGCCAGATACCTTCCATGTCACTGCGTACAACTCTGCCATGCCGGATGAGAGTGCACAGGAGGCACTATCAAATGTTGCAAAAGGTCTGATTGGATCAGTAGAGCGATCGTGCTGTTTTGAAAGGGAATTTGCTATCCAAAATTTCGCTCCTGTTCATTTTCTATGGAGAAAAGCAAATAAATGTGCAAGGGATTTTAAGGGGTGAAAAAAAAATATATATATTTTTTTGAGTTTGTTTCAACTGGATCTGAGGGGGGCAAATTGCGGCTGTCTTGACCATAAATGAATGTTGGCCTACATAGTTAGTTATAGTAGTAAATGTTAGTTATAGTAGTATCTGGGTAGCTGACCAAACTGGAGATATTATAATTAAAAGAAAAAATATTAAAATGGCAAACTAAGATTGCTATTATCAGCTATTTGTTAACTAGCTTAAATATGTGGGTAGCAAACCTTAATAAAGCAAACATATGTTTATTTAAAATTCACAACATCATGATTTGTTTGTAAGCCTTATTGTAGACAGACACGCTCCAAGTGTTCAATTTGCTCATCGCGCTAAAGGTGGAAGAACGGAGGGAGATATTCCTGCCACCTACAGCGCGCACATAGACACTTTCCAACTCTAGTTTGAATAATAATTTGAATATGTTTTAGTCGAGCTAAATTTAGATCGACTAGGTCCTGGGGATGGGCGATTATAGCCGAAGTATTGTATCTATCACAATGTTTTACAAATTATGGATGGTAACAGAATGTGTTTTATGGACACATTTTAATAGATTTAGTACGATTTCTGCGTTCTGGCTTGAACAGGGGTTAAAGCGCAGATGTGAACGCCCGCTCTCAGTAACCCAATGGCCCTATGTGCTGCAGTTTTACAAGGAGTAACTTTTAAAGGCAAATACATTGGTTAGCTTTGTGGTTTTTCATTATCACGATAGAAACGGTATTTGTTAAAAAAAAAAAACTGTCAACCGGTAGATATTTTCAGAGTCTCATTCTACCAGGACCCAGGTCAGACCGTGGCAATCAGCCTGCTGTTTAGATCATATCTTGTTCCAACTAATATCTCTCCATTGTTGTGCATGTAAACATATTTGGTGAGGAACCTGATGCAGGATCAGAGGCTTCACCTATCTGAGGAGGAGCATTTACATCTATTCATTCGGTGAGTTAGAACTGAGGCAGAATGTAATCCAGGCACAGAGCTCAACAGTTGACGGTTTTTGCTCAAGGGCCTAACAGAGAGGGTCTTTGGCAGTCCTGGGGTTTGAACTAATCTTAAGCACTGCTCACTAAGAGAAGGAGTGTGAGAGAGAGTGACTGTGTGTGTGTGTGTGTGTAAGTGAGTAAATGCAAATGAGACAGCATGATACATGACCGTCTCCTCAGTACACAGTGCTCTGTTAGTGTAGCATTCGTGCAGAATTGTCGAACAGCACGTATTAGCCCCTAAAGCTTGACTTTCCCTTCCATCTCCCTCCGCCTGTAGCCTTTAAAAGCCGAGCGTGTACTTAACACACACCGCCATGTTTATAGAGCTGCTAGCACATGGCCAGAGTGGCATAACACATCCTCTGTATTTATAGAAGCAGACGATTTCTCAGTTTCCAGAAGGAAATGGTGTCTGTGTGTGTGTCTGTCTGTAGGTTTTTAGCCTTTAAAAAAAACAACATAATAGGACTATATGACCATTTTTGACCTGCGAGGACCATTTCTTTTTCCTTTTCTTTTTTGAAAAGTAAAAGAGCCGTATTTCCTTTTTGGAAAGGTGAGGCCATACGCAGCATTTGCATACAGCAGATTGTGGCACACCCTACCGTCACGTCAGACTGGAAACATATAAGCCAGATGCGCTTTAAAGCTGACCTGGGGGTCAGATTTCCAAACCTCAATCACTTTGCTTAAACCCCGTCCCTTAAATAGCGATTGACCAATAGTGGCTTAGCAACTGTTACTATAAACAAGCTTTCAGGACCGCAATGTTGTGCACAGGCCCAGCTACTTGCAAATCGGATAGCCGATATCCCAAAAGTTTGGGGTGGGGTGTTATTTTTGCCCATTTCCCAGCTGAGACACAGGAGAGGTGTAGGAGCGAGATTAAACAGTGCAATGATGCATTGTGGGCGGTTTCTCCGTGACGCATCAATGCACAGAGAGAAATATTAAGAATGAAGGGAAAGCGGTCGCCTCTTGACAAAAAAAAACAGGTGTACAAGGCTTTATGGTGCTACAGTTCTGATGTTACGGTGTTGTGTGGTGTATTTTGAATGGAGGCTACGGTATAATAAGATGTGACATCATTCTGCCTGCCGTATGCTAGGTCTTTGTGAAACATCACACTGGGTTGGGTGTGGGCATAACCTTATTTAGCTGCAGTCATATATAAGTCAGAGGAAATACCTTAGAAAGATAGTAAAACCAAGGTGTGCGTGCGTGCGTGCGTGTGCTCTCGCACCGCCTGAGACTTTATGCAGTTACCACTGGTTTACTATGGTGGTTCATGTGGCTTTGTTAAACTCTCTTTCCATGTAAATAAGGTGTCTGTCCGATTTGCAATCTGACCTCTCGTTTAAATATTTCAAATTCAGGCTAAAGTCTGCATATCCGATGTGAGAGAAGTCGTGTTTCATTTCAGGTGCAAGTTATTTGCCTTGACCTGGGTCTGAACACTGCGTTCCAGAATAAATTGTACCTAATTTGGTAACGCCTGTCAAAGTGTGTGTGTGTGTGTGTGTAAGTGTGTGTGTAAGTGTGTAAGTGTGTAAGTGTGTGTGTGTAAGTGTGTGTGTGTAAGTGTGTGTGTAAGTGTGTGTGTAAGTGTGTGTGTAAGTGTGTGTGTAAGTGTGTGTGTAAGTGTGTGTGTGTGTGTGTGTGTAAGTGTGTGTGTAAGTGTGTGTGTGTGTGTGTGTGTGTGTGTGGCCTTTAACTTTTAACACGGGCTGCAAAGTCCTACATTTATTTTCAAATAGTAAAGCATGGCTTTGAGGGGGATTTGAAATGTTGGTTTCTGTTCTACAGAAACTTTCTATAGAATGTTAAATGCAGTTCACTTTTGAAATCTAATTTGAGTAATTTTTAGGGTTTTTAATAATTTCCCATATTGTCTGTACAATAAGACACAAGTGTTTGCTCTCTAGCAGGTGCAGTGACTTATACAACGATCAAATATAATTTATATTTAGCCTAGCATTACATAACTAGCATTAGCCTAACTGTAATATGCCCATTTGTTAGTGTATTTACGGTAGGTGTGCTACTCCAGTAGTTATGGTATTTTGCTCGTTTGTGAGTATATTTGCGGTAGGTGTGCTACTCCAGTAGTACTCCAGTTCTCCAGTTTACGTTCAGCTGCAGGATCATCCATAATGCATCAAGCCTCTAATCTTTAACCTTATTGATCTTCCATTGTTAGTAACATGAATTATAAATTATGTAGCTGTCAGACTAAAGCCAAGTTAAATTTGCCTGGCAAAAAACTCACTTGAATGGAAAAACATGCAGAACAGAAACGGGAAAAAGAAATTCCCTTCACATAGCAGTTCATTTTGCATCACGCTGACTTCATTTAGGTGAACCTCAGCCCTGCGAATTTGCAAACCAAGGGTCTTTCTTTCTTTCTTTCTTTCTTTCTTTATTTCTTTATTGAGGTGTTTTTTCCATAATTCTTTTGTCTCCCAGTTTCAAAAAGGTTAGGTATTGATTGAACCACTACTTTCCCCCCAGAAATCACATCACACTAGGACCGCCCATACTCGCTGGACTTTCGCTCCACCCAAAAAACCCCAGCAGGGCGAAGGTCTGGTGTGAATGCCCCTTTTAGGCTCGATGCTAAGCTTAGTAGCCAACAACATGACAGGTGAAATACAGAGACGCGTCATCTTTATTCTCTCTTTAAAAAAAAAAAAAAATTCTGTAATTCTGCGAGCCGTACGTGCAAAACTAAAAAATAGCCTACAATGTCATTCAAAAAAAATTGATGGGATGTAAATTTGGGAACTGATGGGATGTCATTCAGGAAATGTATTAAAATATTTCAATATTTAATGCTTTGGTGTAAAAGAAAACCTGATTCACCTCGTTGATTGCGGCCGATCTCACCACATAATGGTGGTGTTGTTCTTTTGCAGCTCCTTTCCGGATGCAACGTGCTGATAGGATATAGCGCCCCATCAGAGCAATGCTGGTATTGCTGTCAAATTAGAGAATTCAGCTGAATGAAACAGCAATCTTTACTGTCTATGAGCCCCCGACACCGAGAAGGGGGCACGCAGTTTGAGAGAAACCCTTGTAAAAGGCCAGAAGGCTCATTTTCAGAGGATCAACGCATCCAAACAATATAAACAAAATGTCATTTCAAAATCTACAATGAGGAAGCAATCAGATTAAAAATGTACTGATTCCAAACCTCTGTAATGAGCAAACCACGTGCAACAAAAACTCCCCTATTAACATGTATCTTGTTCCTTGTTCCTGTGTTTAAATCATTGCACATAGCTGACAATCTATTAAACCAGATTAAACATTAATGAAGCAGGATTGTAATCCAGTCACACAAGGGCCTAGAATGAGGTCAAACACGCCTCTTCGTAGCCAAGCTGTCCATCATGTTACCTTTTTCCACCCTCCGTATCAGAATAAAGAACTCTGTTGGCGCCGTTTTTGATTTTTTCCAAGACTGATATTTGATTACTCAGAGCAACGTTCGTAGATAAGAGGCCTGGAAACAAAAGCTCTGACGTATTTCACACTGTTTGCAGCTCAAACACAAGTTGAGATGCGGTGTCGGCGTTTGCCAGCTTGCGTTTATGATTCAGTGCTTGGTCAAGGCTGTCTAAGAATAAGTTGAACATTGCAACATCACATCACTTTAATTCTTCCTACCAGTGCCCTTTGAACATCATTGTGACTGATATTTATTTATATAGCTATAACAGCTGCTTTACAGAGTTTGCAACAGGCATTTAGAATTGATTTTCACCCACAACGTAATCAGATTTCGCAATAATAATTAAATATAGAAGTATTGAAAGTCCTTGTTCCTGACATCTATTCGTATTTTAGTTTACTTGCGTGTATTTGACCCTATTTTATTGTATTCTTGCCTTCTAAAGTCTGTATTCTGTTGTATTTGAGTTCTTTCTTTTTTTTTCTTTTTTTTTTTGAGTATTCAGGCAGATTTTAGTGAATATTTATTTATTTATTTTATTATTATTATTTTTAGTGAGTGTATTTGGCAGGGGTTAAATGTATTCAAGCTTATTTGAGTGTATTTGACGGTCTTGAGTGTATTCAAGTGTGAGCTTTTGAGATATTTTGAGTGTGTTCGTATTTAAGTGAGCGTTTTTGAGTGAGCGTTTTTAAGTAGTGGTATTTGATGGTTTTCATCTTGTATTTGACAATAGTCTAGTGTATTCATTCCGAGAAAACGGCGCTCCTTGTGTCCAATTTGGCTTTGAACAAAGCTCGGGGTCAGGGGGAGCACTCCAAATAATGATGGGTTATTTTTTTTCTACCCAAACAGTGGGTTGAGCCTATTGGGCCATTTTGTTGGGTTATTTCCACAGTGCTGGGTAGTTTGTTTGTTTGTTTTATTTATTTATTTAAAGAAATTTTTTAGCCTACGATTTTTTAATCGTAATATCCATCATTTCTATTGGTCATATCCACCAGAGCAGACACCCCACCCCCAAAGTATATTTCATTTTCCATAGATAGATGGATGGATGGATAGATGGATGGACTTTATTGATCCCCAAGAGGAAATTTGGGCACTACACTAGCCACACAAAACATTACATACACAGTATAAAACACAAGACTATAAATAATAATTTCACATACTACACACATTTACACACACACACACACACAGTGCAAAGATGTCAGTGCAGACACACAACATTGACTGAAACATTCACCTTCAGTGTGTGAGATGAGGTTTTGGGTTTTGTGTGAAGGAACATTCACAAGTGTGCAAAACATTAAGGTGTGCAAAATTTAAGCAAAGAACATTAGACAGTGTTTATATGTGGGTCAACTATTGCATAATAGGTAAGATTGTGTCCCATTATTTATTTGTCCTGAGAAACAGGGGGCATGATGTCCTGTGCTCATCCCAGGACTCTTAATTACTATATGTTCATACCATAATCATCCTTTTAAACACATTTAGTGCTGTTTGTCTCTATATGACTGTTTACTGTAATGATTTATAATCTCACTATCGGGTGTCACCCAGAAGAGGATGGGTTCCCTCTT
>JAOUQW010038361.1:0-18013 GCA_028565825.1 Olivaichthys viedmensis | reverse complement strand
GGTAAAATCCCAGAACAGCCTTGATTCTGTTTTTATCTAAAAAGTGCTCTAGTGCTGAATATCTCACTTTCTTTAATTACCTACAAACATTTCTCTGTAACATTTACCTTTTTGGAAAATGAATGTTTGGAAATCTAAAATTAGCTCTTTTCTAATGACACACTAAGACGGGAGTGTCGGCGCCATCTACACATTGTCGCCACACCTAAAAGAGTCCCATGTGTAATACGTACTGTAGCCTCCATAAAAATCTATTCAGGCCTGACAGAGTATGTATTTAGCAGTTAATTACTTGCGCTGCAGGAAATATTAATCATTCGTTATCTAGGGCTAGTATTAACTAGGACAAAGTGATTTACATTTGTGGCTAAATATCACATTGACAAGCCACACTGTAAACCTAAACAGACACACCCCATATCTTCAGTGCAAATGGATTGCTTTGACCTTTATTATAAATGCTTGTTGTAGGGCTCATTTTGGCTCAAGCTGTGCTTGATCATTAGTACTGATCATTAATGGGTGGACAAAATAACAGAAATCCGTAACAATATATTAATTTCAAGGACCTAATAAAGAGTAGGGCCAGCCTTTGCCTCCAGAACAGCTTTAATCCATCCATCTTGGAATGCTGTCATGCAAGTCCTAAAAAGGTTTGTGCTGGGATGGTTGACCATTCTTAAAGACGAAAATCTTCCAGTTCTTTGAGGGATGAAGGAGGTATATACTGTATCTACTTCACAGTCTGTGCTCCAGAACTTCCCATAAAGGTTCAATGATGTTCAAATCTGGTGATTGGGGAGGCCATGGACGGCGCTTGACTTCATCCTGGTGTTAATCAAACCACTTTTGAATAATTTGAGCAGTATGTATGGGGACGTTATTATCCTGGAATATGGGAAGATCATCAGGAAAGAGTGTTTGCACCACAGGGCGCACCTGGTCCTGTAATATTACCTCATATTTGTTGGCTGTTATACGACCATGCAAAGCAATCATCGGACCTAATGATTTCCACAAGATAGCTGTACCATACCATTATGGATCCCCCACTGTACTTAACTGTATATAGGCTGTACCTATGCTTTACCTATGCTTTCTTCTCGTTCAGCATTTTAAACATGGCCAGTACTTGGTTTCGATTTGGTTTGGGCAGGAGACAATATAAAAGAGCGTTTTCTAGAGTGTCTCTATACTTAAAAAAAAATCCCACATATAAAACCCACATATAAAAAGCAATAAAAAACAGTTCATTACAAAAAAAAGTAGATAAAAGACATCGTAATTGTCCCAGACACTGATTCGGACAGGACTAAAATGATTTCTTCTGTAACTATATTACCTATCTTACCACCTCCATTGCACAATTGCAAGAATATTTTTCTTTTTGAACATCTTTCTGATGGCTTTTGCCATTATGCCATAACAAGAAATCGAGGGTTATTTAAAGTGAAAATTGGGGGTTATTTATATTTGCATATTCCAAAAAAGGCGTGTTTCTGGGTGGAGGAAGAAACCTTGCATTTTATAAATCAGATTTGTTTTATGTGCATACACCCTTTCCAAGCTTTGTGCATTTTCTACATGAGATTTTTAAAAATGTTTAATACAGGAGGCCCCTGATCTCTCACTGTCCCCTTTTAAACTGACGGATAAGGCTGTTATTGTGCCGTGTGCTCATATTCCCTTAATAGATACACTAACTTATCAGTTTGACTGTAAATTCTGGATATTTATTGCTCATTTTTGTAAAGAATTTCTCTCTTGAAACAGTGTTTGGCGTCATTGCATGATGGACTGCCATTAGCAGAGCTTAAATCACCCTGTGATTCAGCTCGAACGCTGATCATATATTTATAGTGCTGAAAACCTGCCCATTTTCTCCACTCTGACCCTCCACCAACCCTGACATCTGTATTAGCACTGAATAAACTTGATGTTTCGTATCCATGGTATTTCCATTCAATCCCAGGTGTTTCTGGCAGCCTGAAGACGGTTCGGGTTGAGCTCACCTCGAGCCGTTCCAGCGCCGTTCGGACGAGCCGAGCCAAACTGCAGGGCCTGTTAGGAAAAACGATAGAGACGCAGATATGACCTCATGCTAAGAAGCTGCAGCTGGACAGCCGATCAGGTTACGGAGAGTGGACAAAATCTGGGTGAATAATGGCGGCGCTGAAACCTGGGAGAGAAAAGGAGTCAAACATTGGCTGTCAAGAAACCATGGTGTATATAGTTTCTGTGTCACAACGAGGAGTCTTTTGTAACCTTATGAGTAGATATCTAATAGCCTACTAGCTAATAATAATGAGCAGTTAGTGATCTAGATCTCGACATGCATCAACAGTCACCTAAAGATTAGATTAGATTAGGCATTAGAATGTTATCTAGAAACTGAGAATTTTGATTCTGAATAGTAAAAAAAAAAAAAACATTTAACTGATTTGGAGAAAAATGGTTTTAAAATAAATACAATGTGATTGCATGTGTTTCCACTCTAGTATGTGTGATTTATAAGGTTATAAAGGAAATGTACATATGTGTCATAATGTGATTTATGGGATATATGACATGACGTGATTGTGCCAAATGGGGCGGAGCTAAAGTCTTCTTTAAAGTTTCAGACAATGCAGTGAAATAAACATATTTATGTTAAGTTTTTTATGTTTATTTTATTACTACAGTGTAAGAGAAGACATGTTAGAGATGCATTTTATCCAAAAAAGCTGAAAAATGTTTGATGTGACCAAAATCTTAATTTCAAGTTCAAGTAGGTTTTCAAGACTGTTACATTTCTACCTGTAGTGTCATGCCTTAAGCTATATTATAGAGAACATAGCTTATAAAAAACCTTCTGCTTTTTTATTATGCAATTATCCGACTGTTACATTTGTAAACCAACTCGCTCAGCTTTAAAATGGACATATTCGCAATGCACTATGGGTAATATACATGGCTCTTTGGCCGCCGATTAATACTGCTTTATGAACACTTGAAAATAATCATCAAGGTGTCTTGTTCAAATGGATTTAAGCATCTGGGATGTTTCTTAAAGTAGCTAATGTTCTAGAAAGAACGATGGATGATTTCATTAGTAGTTGCTACATGGTGACTGCATTGTAAATAAAAATATGCCCAGTGTTGCAGATAGTGGAGAAACTAATTGGGAAGCCAATCTAGATCTTGGCAGCTTGCTATCTTCAACATGGCAGCTAATTGTCAAGTCCTTTCTGAACTGAATCTTATGTGTTAACTGTTTTTTTATACTATTAAAAAAATACTCGTTTCTGGTTTTAGGTACACTCTTAGGGGTTCTTAGGGGTTGTCCTTCTGGGAAAACCCTTAAAGGGTTTCCCTATCAGAGATGGTTCCAAATTTCTTTTGGAAAGCAAAGAACTATCCAAAGAACCCTTAAGGAACCCATTTTTCCAAGAGTGTAGATGTCTGTTATTGTCCTATATCGGAAAACCTCTAGTGTAGATCCTGTCAGATATTTAATTGCAGTTAATACAGCTAAATCAATGGCCTGATGAAATCAATACTGATGATATCAATGTATCAAAATACGCTCTTAGAAAAAGAACCCTTCAATGGTTCTTCAAGTATGCTTTGAATACTTAAGGGTTCTTAAAGGGTTTCAACTTGGAGCCCTTTGTTGAAAGGGAAACACCTAGTTGTAGGGTTTTATATGGAACCTTTAAGGGTTTCCCCAGAGAGACAACCGAAGAACCCTTAAGACTTCAAGACACGACACGCACAACCGAAAGTGAAAGCAATGTGACATGCCGTCTTCCAAAAAAATTGTGAAGACCTCAATCAGTCATTTTTTAATGAAATTTATTTCATGATATTTAAATTTGTTTATTGAATATCTTTTTTCAATACTCTTATCATTAGCAAGTGGGCACAGTGGAAAACAAAGTAAAGATTCTACAACTCCCGAAGCATTGTTGAGTTCTTTGCCGCTACCTTCACTGGACACTTATCTCTTACATTCAGCAGCTTTAGTGACATCATAGCCCATTTTTCAGAAATGATTCAATCCTAAAGCAAAAAAAAAAAAAAGTGTTAGATAAGTGATGAATGCTTAACAGCACAGAAATTAGGCCTCCATTACTATTAGCAATTTGTCTTAATCCTAGTGCTTACTTTTTAAGAATACCTTAACAATCAACTAAATGTATTAGCTTTTGATAACTGATGAAAAAATAAATAAATTGGACACCGGATGAAGTCATAGTCCATTTTTTACAAATGCGGCCAAAGAAGAAAAAAAAACCCTGCGTTGTTAAGAACTATTAATTCCTGAAGTGAAAAAAATATATTAGATAAGGGACAATGCTAAATGGCACAAATGGGGCCTCCATTACTAAAACCATGCATCCTTCACACACAGTGTACTACAGTGCAAAAGTTTGCATACCCTTATGACGAATTTATAACAAGACATTTAGTGGTTGTGTTTTTACAGGTGTTCCTTAATTAACACAAGTAATAAAAATGATCAAATAGTGTAGGTTAGGATATTAATAGTGTTAAACATCAAAATAAAATCAGTTCAAAAGTTTGCATCTCCCTTTCTGAATGCCTTCTTAAAATCAGGTCTGAAGACACAGAAGGTCATGGCAAAACTGATCATAAAATTGGTCATACCAATATTTAAAAAAGAGAATGATTTTGGTTAGAGGAAAGGTGTAGTCGTTTCTACAATTGTTGGAATGGATCATTTGAATCATTGGGTTCTATTTTTGAGCCGGTGCAAGCCTAATTTGCTGGTTAACACCGATGTGTTGCTATTTTGGTTGGACACGAGCTAATTTTTTCCTTTTTTTCCATTTGCACTCTTTGGTCTAAAAATGCGTTTGCATTACCGCCGGCCGAGAACACCTCTTAGCGTATATTTCTGTTGATTTTGCTTTGGATTGTCGTCTTGTTTCAGGATACCCCTACGTTTCATTTCTCACTTCTTGGAATTCTATGTTTTGTAGACAAATAGAGGTACATTTATTTATTTTTTGTTCTTCCAGAAACCATGGGGGATGCAAACCTTTGCACTCAATTGTGTGTCGTCCCCTATACACTGCCAAGTCGTTTTGGACCGAGTCCGTCCCTCACTCCAGATGTTGAACAGAACGTCGTCCAGAGCTCTCCGAGGTTCTGAAACATTTCAGTTTTCACCTGCTGAACTAAACACACAGTAGCACAACACCGACCACATTACAGGCTACGGCTCATCTGTGTCCATTTTAGGCAAAAAGAGGAAGAGGAAGGGCTGAGAACGCATGTAGGCTAGGTTATGAGATTCTAATCTGGTCTTAGGCTACGTTCACAAGGTGATTTTAGTATCCGTTAAAAATGCAGCTCCTGCCATTGATTTCAATGAGAACCCCAGGCACCAAAAATGACAATGTAACAATTATGCTCCAGTGTCTATTTAAGATGTTCACCAGAGTTAAACTTTTGATCGTACTCTGACATAGCAATGCGGCAACCAATAGGAAACGGTCTGAGGCGGGGCTCGGTCATTCACGACGTTGTTGAGCAAGATGGAGGAGAAACTGATAGCAGTTATCACACAGTGTGTCAGTGTGTGCACAGGAATTTTTACTTTAGGTGAACAAATGACAAGACAGCAAGTATAACCCCGGCCTAACAAGGAGCATCTACTTGTTTTCAAAATGAACCTTCGCAAGCTTAGCGCAGATAGCACTGCAGTCGTTATACCCCGCCCTCCAGGGCTGTGTTCAGAATGTTTTTTCCCTCCCGAACATCCCAATGATTTGAGATCAAAGAAGTGGTCAAAGGATAAACCGACCTTTTTAGTTCTTTATATTGCTATACGTTTTACCAACTTAACACGGTTCTGTTCGGCTTTGAAGAGAGTAAGTCGTTTTTGCTGAAGAACATCCATGTTTGAACGACTTTCCCAGTCACATAGCTAAAAAAAAAAAGCATTACTCTCCGCCCCACAGCAACGCACACTAATGTATTTTCTGACGGAGGCCAAAATGTCCTTGTGAAGGCAGCCTTAATTTCAGATTCATCATCATAAATCATGCTTGCTTTTTAAGAATCTATTAACAATCGAGTAAAATTGTATCAGCTTTTTATAACTGATGAAATATAAACAGTTCATGGTATTGAGCTCAGACTTTTGGACCTGACTGTATTTGTTCCTCATTAACACTTTAACCTTTTAACAGGTGTGTAACACGAGCCGAGAGAATGAAACGCGCACCAGTAACGGGCCACTCTTCAACTCCTCCGTGTAACGACCCACATCTGGCCATCTCACACACACACACACACACACACACACACACACACTCACACTCACACTCACTCCTCTGTTTCCAGAGATGGCTCAACGCTGATTTTTGCCACATGTCTAAAACCCATGCATTGTCATGCACTCTATAAAACAGTCACTTCTAATTAGACGAGACCAGGACGCTTTTACTGCGCGACTGTAAACCACGTCTGTGTTACGACCTCATTTTTAGGGGGGGATCGAGGTTCATCGAATGTGTAAATTATAGTGTCTGCGGCTTTCAAGTACGAGTTCACACATGGAAGCCTCATGTCCTGTTCACTACTTAGCAACGTTCTGTATCTTCCTGTTAGATTTTAAAGCAATACAGTGGTAACATTTATTTTAAAATGACTTTATTATTATCTCTTATCTTCATCTCAGTGATTAATATAAACAATATTAATGGAAATAGACCCCCTAATAGCCTTCCCATGTTCCCAAGTTCCTCCTGATGGCAGGTGTGTGAGTGTGTGTGTATGTGTGCACAGGTGGAAGTGAAAAATAAGAGATGGAAGGAACACCTTTTTAGTTCAGATTTACAAAGACCAGACATTATTACAACTTATTTGTTAACCGCAGGTCGGAATGAGCTGACCCTCATCTCTGTGATATAAATATGATTCTTAAAAAACGATGAAGAATCGGAGCCAAGCATATAAAGTTTTGTTTTTTTTAGTACCGTCCCACTTTTAAGACAAATGTAGAACCCAAATGTTGACCCAAACACAACGTAAATTCTTATTTATAAATATACTTTTCATGAAGTTTGGAGAATTGCCCAGTTTATGTAGCTATCAGTAACCAAAGCCTTGGTGATATGAGCCAGGGAGCTAAATCGTTATATAGCCAATTTGGCATTTTTACAAGTAAATATCTGGAGGTGTTTTGTATATGATAACTGTATTACGGAGAGAGAAAAAACTAGAAGTGTACAGACATTTAAGAAATGATTTAATTCCAAATCTATTTCATCCACCTGTTACAAGGAGAAAAATATCTGTCATAGAGGAACCATGATTTAAAAAAACGAAACAAAAAAACCCATCTAATCCACACTCATAAACGTCTGTAATGGATTTAAAGCGGAATGCAAAAGTCAAGCTTGAGACCACGATTAAATAAATGGCACCCTTAATAAAAAAGACTTCTTATAACAAACTGGGAGAGAAAGTACTCTTGGTTGAGATCCGTTTTAGGTGACTGTCAAAAGAGAAAAGTGCAAAAAGTGCACAATTCGTGATTTAAGGAAATGCGGCGATGGTGAGAAATGCGAATGCTAATATAACTGGCTTTTTCTAGACACCAAAATACACCATATGTCCCATAACGTGCAGCATGGTTTATATAGATCAGGTGACTGGGGATTTAAACTTTCTTCCTCATACAATTAAAGATAAGATATCTTTTTTTTTTTAAAGTGAAGGTTGAAAATGTAAGAAAGAATATCCTGCAATACGCATCTTCGTGTTCACTACTTAATATGAAATTGTGTCTAGCTTGTTTATAGCCTATCACTTCTTTTTCTATATAAGGGCTATAATTAGATTTCATTTATTAAGATTTACAGCAGGTTAATCAAGGCAAAAAAAAGCCTAAATGATTTAATTGTATGACTGAATTGCATGGTATGTTGACCAGATGAAAGTGTGGGCCAGAACTGGGGCATCACTCATTTGCGATCTGGGTGTCCCACATTGTCTTGTGACTGATCAGCTCTGATCTGGTCCCCCTACTTGTGTAAATAATGTGTTTTTATTTCAGGGATAAGTCTGGTCTCAGAGGGATGAGATTACTTTCAGTCAATAAGAACACCCCTTTTTTTGGATTTTTATGAGTAAAGAAGGATGGAATTATTTTTTATTATTTAGTTTATATGTTATATCATTCTATTTTAGAATTCGTCCCAGATCTCGGATTACGCCTGAGAGTTTTGAGGCGGAAAAGCTCAACCATGAATGAACGAATTAAATCAAAAGTTGCTTTATTCCGAACACCTGAGCAGGTATCAAAGTGTCACAGGCGGTTGAATATTCATGAGCACCTGCCTTTCCCAAGACAATATGTTGGTTCCCACTATTAGAAAAAAGACATCCTCTCTGAAAATTCTTTATGGTTCTCTGTAGAACCCTACAACAGAGGTCAAACCACTTTAGAAAGCTAGAACCAATAACCATCCAAAGAACTCTGGAGGAACCCTTTTTTCTAAGAGTGGGAACCATCATAGAGTCTTAGGAAAGGCAGGTGCTCATGAATATTGAACCGCCTGAGCTACCACTGGTCCTGAGTGCCATGATGAAAACTTATTAACGTCAATGCCTCAGTGTAGTATACGCTTAGAAAAAAAGGTTTAATTGTCCCTCTAGGGGTACCATTAAAGGTTCTATGTAGAACCCTACAACACTACTGTCACGGTTTCCCCCTCCGATGAACGCCATGTGCTTTTGCTTATGTTTTTATGCGTCTTTGTTTTGATTTCAGTCGTGTCTCCACCCCTGTCATGTCATTGGTTAAATTCCATGATTGTTTCACCTGTTTCATGTTACCCCTTTGGATAATTATGGGTTCTTAGCTTCATAAAAGGAAACCCTTTCTGATAGAGATTGTAGGGTTCTACATAGAACATATTAGGGGCTTCCCCCAGCTAGAACCATTAACCATTTAATGAAGCCCAGAGGAAACCACTTTTCTACAACTGTACAATCTTAGAAAAAAAAAACTAAGAGTTTTTCATGGGTTCTTTGGATAATTAAGGGTTCTTAGCATCATAAAAGAGAGCCCTTTCTGATAGAGAATCATTCTATTGTAGGGTTCTACATAGAACATATTAGAGGCTTCCCCTAGCTAGAACCATTAACCATTCAATGAACCCCTGAGGAACCCTCTTTTCTACAAGTGTACAATCTTAGGAAAAAGTACTCTTTCAGTGGTTTTTATTGATTTTTTGAATAATAAAAGGTTCTTGGCTTCATAAAAGGGTTCTACTTCGAAATCTTTCTGATAGAGAAACATTCTACAGTATTGTAAGGTTCTACATAAACCATTTAAGGCTTTCCGCAGATGGATAACCGAAGAACCCTTAAGAGTGTAGATCCTGGTTGTTTCTGAGGGTCACAACAGCACCATCAACCCTCGAAAAGGTCCAAGGTTCTTCAGGAACAAAGGGACGAGTTCACACACCGTCTCATGATGGTGTAAGTTCTGAGATGATATGAGTTCTGCCCGCTCTGCCATCTATCACAATAAAGCTAACGCAGCTCATTACTGCAGAAACACGCCGCCGTTCCAGCAAGGGCAATTTGGCCTCCCCCAAAAAAAAAGGCGTGGGAGTTTTTAATACTGCGGAGTAGAGTGTGCGGCACCCAGGGAACTCACTTCAGCTTCTCATCAATCTGCTGCACACACACACACACCCCTACGGATTGCAGCGGAGAGGAACACAGGAAACAGACTTTCCAAAACAAGGTCCTCTCCCCTCGCAAGAGATTTTTCATTCCCCGACACAACGATCTTTCATCTTCTGAAGTCTCGTTTAGTGACAATTAAGTGCGTCTCTAGAAAAACTAAAATTAATTTAAAAATTCCAGACGGTGTTACGTGTCTGATGCTTTCATCACATGGAGAATCTTCATTTCACACTCATTTTACAGCTGATGAATTCGATTATAGAGGAAAAACTGCAAACATGAACAGGAAGAAAACTGCAAAATGAAAGAAGAACGAGAGCACGCTGACATTAACATTTATTCATTTGGTAGACACTCTTACCAACAGAATTCAATCCAAGCCCAGTACCTATCTCTGGATGTTTAAGGATCTTGCCCAAGGATCCAATCGTGGCTCTCTGGAAGCCCTGGGATTTCAACTCACTTCCTTTTGTTCACTAGTAGAGAACCTTAATCGCTAAGATACCACTCCATACAAATCAGAGTTGCGAACACTTGGCTGGATGATTTGCTAAACCTATTAACGCTATTAACTACTATTGTAGCTAATGTCACTTTGAGCTAACGCTCGAACGTTATTTTTGAGCTGATCCCGTTGAACTGATCCCATTCAGCTGATCCCGTGCATGAAGTCAGTTCAGGTTGTAAATTATAACAAAAAAGGTGCAAGGTGGTGAGGAATAAAAACAGAAAAAAAAGTCAAGAACAAGGAGAGCCCTGTGACATCAAAGCGAACTTTGCTTTTAGCTAACAATCCAAAGCTATCGCTCAGCTGATCGCGTGCATGAAGTCAGATAAACTTGAGTACTTGATTACGCAACATGGTGAGGAATAAAAAAGACACGAGTAAAGCATGAGAGCTCTTAACTGATCTTCACATGCTGCTGATATTTTTAGCTGACTTCACATACACTATTGTGACACTATTCTTTCCCCATTATTATGGATAGCTGCAGTTTTATCCCAGGTAAGCTAATTCAGCTCTGAGCGGATGTGTGTGTCGTGTGTCCCTGGAGCTTTGGGATCCGAGCCATCTGGTTAGGGTTCTCACAGTCCGCTTGCTTCAGCTCTAAACTGCGGGTGTGCGAATGACACGGCAGGAGTAAGAGCTCGAGAGTGAGCCGTTGTTGAGTTACAAAAATCCGTTATGCATCCATACTGTTGAAAAAAGCTCTTGCCAGGTCACACCTCACACACACACACACACACACACACATACACACTGTTTAGTATTTGTTACAGCTGCTGGATTTGAGATCTGTATCTGTTTTGTTTGTCACTTCCGTTACCATGAGTTCTTTCTGCCCATGCACTGAGGAATTACTTCGACCTTTGTCCTCATTCTTCGCATGATTAAAACCAACTGGAATGCATACACACACACACACAAAGGGCAGGGCACTAGGGCCATTACCCTCTGCCAGTAAGTACAGTTTGACTTTACTCAGCCTTCTGCTCCATCATTGCTCCCTCTGTTGGACTGTTGGAGTGTGTGTGCGGAATTCTCAAAGTTTGTGTCCTTGTGACGTTTTGTGCCGTTACACCGTTATGTGCTCAGGCCTTTAGCACTCAGTATGACCGATCTGATCCTTGCCTTAATTAACCTGGTCCATCACACCTGTCAGTCATTCAGTTCTCCTCTGCAAAAGGATCGCAATAAGAAGACCAAGTGCTCGAGACTGAGGCGGCCATTTTGAAAGAGCAGGAGCGCCGACTTTCTGTGTCTCTGCATCACCACACAGCACTGTTCAATGTTTTATCACACAGACTTTCAGGTGAAGGACCACACTCTGAAATGACCGAGATAATGAGGCTGGATAGGATTTAAAAGACAAGGCCTGGAGTGAGAACCATGTGGGATATGGGAGAGGAAGTGTGTGTGTGTGTGTGTGTGTGTGTGTGCGTGTGTGTGTGTGTGTGGTAGATAGACCCTGTGTTCACACTAGCATTAAATCTGCCTTCTCGGTCTGGCCTGCTGCTGGGATAGCAACCTCTCAAGCTCTGTGTGGGGAGAAAACACACACACACATATACACACACTGCTGATGATGGTGACAGCATTGCTGAAGACTTTTTAAAGCACCCCCCTGTTCTGCCCCCTGCTAGGTGGAATTCTTCAAGTCTGTATGAGGCTGATTGCTGTGCTGGGAGTGTTGATTACTTTCTGCACTGTTGGTTTGCTCTGGATTTCTAATATTCACAGGTGGGGGTTCCTAAATACCAAACAAACCCTCTAAAAAGAGCTTTTGGTGTGTGGTTTATATTAGATATATTACATCTACTACGAGAGTTTAGTGAATAGATTAATGACTGTTCATAAAATATGACAGGTGATTCCAAACTTTTGACTGCTAGTGCACACACACGCACACAGTTTTACCGGTTGATGGTAACGCCCTCAAACCTCTTGGCGGTTTCTTCCAGATTAAGCCGTGCATGTATGTGCAAGTTTTGTGTTGCATGAGAGAGAGAGCCTGTCAGAAAGAATGTAATGGATAGGAAAGTGCTGCGTGAGACTGTGACTGTGTGTGTGCACAGATTAATGGTGTACACAGAGATGCATTTGTGTGTAAGAGAAGCGTCACTGGAGTAGCAGGGAGACGTCTCCGTGTTCCTGCACTTCTGTGTGTGTTCGTGTAGCATCCACAGTCACACCCTGTATGGCAAAGTCAGGTCACCTATCAAAAGTACATTAGCTGCTGCTCATTGGTGTGTGTGTGTGTGTGGGTGTCATTTATAAGGAATGCAGCTTTTAAGTGTCATTTTATATAACCAGTCTCAACCAATCCAAGTGCTTTTGTACAAGAGTGGGCTATTCCCACAAGATTAATACCGACTAATCAGAAACGTATCACTGCCCTTTGACTTGCTCACTGGCCGAGTGGAAACAAAGCTCTATTGTCTAGTGTCTAATCTCATCCAGCGGACTTTGTACCATAGGACATACCTTCTCAAAAACGTTCCACACGCAGACCAGTTTGTGTTTTTGAATGCGCAATTGACACCGTTGGGCAATGCTCATAATTTTGATCAATAATATTGATGTTTGTGCATGTATAAGACAGTATAAATCAATAGTTTTGTTTATTTGGCAATACAGATCAAATCACACAAACGGCTTCAGTGAGCTGAGCACCAGTGGTTTTCAGGCACGCTCTTAACCTTATTTGTATTTTTTCCATCTCCATGCATGCCGTACCAAATTCATTAATGTGGGTTTTATTCACTGCCCATTTTGCAACAGAATGTGACCTTAAGTGGGATAACCTGCTAAAAAGGATAATCCACCCTGTATTTAGGACATGTGTATACACGTCCTCCATGTAGCAGAGCTGAAGCTTTCACTTTCACACAGATTCCCAGAGATCAACAGCTTTCAACACATTTAGTGCCGTTTGCCTTTTCTCTATATGACTAACGGGTGTCACCCAGAAGAGGATGGGTTCCCTTTTGAGTCTGGTTCCTCTCAAGGTTTCTTCCTGATGTCATTTTTACTTGCCACTGTCGCCTCTGGCTTGTTCATTAGGGATCTAGATCTACATCCGTATTTCTGTAAAGCTGCTTTGTAACAATGTCCATTGTTAAAAGCGCTATACAAATGAAATTGAATTGAAATAAGTAGCTACGACTGTTCGTTGTAAAAAGCAGTGGTAATTTTTTTTAAAACAGTTCAGAGTGTCTGGCTAGTCTGAGTTGAGTTCTTGGAAATGCTGGTGCCTGGATATTTTCTTTTAAATGCAAGAATTGGACTTGTGACATATAAATGATTAGTCGTAAAGCAGAATTCTTTAGTTGTTTGATTTATTTATAAAAAAATTTTTTATTAGACTGATGGGAGAACATTGGCAGGAGACCTGGACCGTTTGTGTGAATTTAATCAATTACTCTGTACTTGGGACCTGGGTCTGATGATCACACATCGCTAGCCTGTCAGGCTTGTGAAGACAATTATGAGGGATACAGAGGGCGGTTTACAGAAAGCAGGGACAGAAGGTCGTATTTGTTTCAGCCCACCTGCTGAGACGTTTCCCAGGATTCACTGTGCCACCTTTTTGTTATGCTTTCACAGGCTGCTTCTTCTCCATCCTTTAATGAGCATAAACTTTCACCCTGGTGTTGGAGAACTTGTGAAGTAGCATGAGTATGAATAAGAGGAATCAGGGGGAGGGGGAGGGGGTATGGCAGGAGAGAGGAACATGTCTGCCAGGGTCTATAAAATAAAAAGTGATTTCAAAGAGATTATGCAGGAATTTGCATCCTGGCATTATAGAGAGGTGTCGGGAGCAACAGAATTAATTTTCTCTGGTCTCATTCTTTTCCACTATTTTGGTAAAAATGCTATACAGGCATGAAAATAATGTATGTAGGGTTGGGGCCTTGTCAGTTTCTGCTCACATAGTTAAATTCCTTTCCGTGTGTGTGTGTATGTGTGTGTGAGAGTGTGTGTGAGAATGAGGGAGAAATAATACAGCTTCCTATAAAATAGCAGGTTATCATTTATGGCAGCAAAAAAATCCAATAATCCCAGGTTAGAAATCAGTTTCAATTCTTCAGACTCTGAATGTACCAGGCCTCTGGTATGGTCTTTTTAATGAAAGATTCAAAAACAATAGACAGCAATGGAGAGTGATGATCAAAACTATTGAAGATGGCATGAAACAATTCAAAGACCTATAACATGCAGGGTCATACCAACTCTTCATTTCACATGCTTTAAGCCAATTTCTCCCCCTCTCCTTCTTTTAGACATGGCGTGGCGGTACGTGGCAGCACTCCTGATGCTGCTGTGTGTTGCCCGCTTTCACTGCGATCAGCCTCGCGCCCACTTTTCCTCCCCCACCGCCATCAACACAGTGGTCCAGGACCCCCACACGGGCCGAGTCTACCTGGGCGCCGTCAACGCCATCTACCAGCTGGACTCTAAGCTGCAGAAGGAGAGCGTGGCTGTGACGGGCCCCAAGAAGGACAGCCCGAGCTGCACTCCGCCCATCACGGCCCAGTGCGCCGAGGCCGTAGACATGGACAACGTCAACAAGCTCCTGCTGGTCAACTCGGCCAACGGCACACTGGTGGTGTGCGGCAGCATCTTTCGCGGCATCTGCTCCCTACTCAATCTGAGTAACGTCGAGCAGCAAATGTACTACAGCGACACCAAGGGAGAGAAGACGTACGTGGCCACGCCGGACAGGTCCGTTTCAGTGGTGGGTGTAATCTCGACCTTTAGCGGCAGGGACAAAGAGCTGAGCGTCTTCCTGGTGGGCCAGGGCTACGGCAGCTCAGACAGTGTGAAGCTGGTGAGCACTCGTCTTCTGCAAATGAACAGTGACATGGACATCTTTGAGAACATTGTGGAGGCGTCCACGGTGCAGGCGGGCCCATTCATGCAGCGATACCAGCACGACTTCCGCCACGCTTTCAAGGAGAAAGGCCACGTCTACTTTCTGTTCTCGCGCACAATGGGCACCAGCGATAGCCGCAAACTCAGCTTTGTGGCTCGCCTGTGCGAGAACGACCATAACTACTACTCCTACATGGAGCTGCAGCTCAACTGCAGCGCGGGTAAAGACAACGTCTACAACAAGGTGCAGGCAGCGTATCTGGCCTCTCCAGGGCAGGTTCTTGCTCAAAACCTCAGCTCTAATGGAGAGTTAAAAGCAGACGATAAGGTGCTATTTGCTGTGTTTAGCAACGAGGACGGTTTGGACTCAGCACTCTGCATGTATCCTCTTAGCAGCATCAACAGCCAGCTCAAGGAAGTCATCAATTCATGCTATAGAGCAGAGTACCACCCCGACAAAAAGCCAAAAGCAGTGTACTCACCCTACAGCTCCAAAAGTGAGGATCTTTGCTTACCTAAGAGAGAGGTGGGTGTTCTGTGTGCTGCTTTATATTAAAAAAATTAAATGTGTGTTGCTCAGCTTGTGTATGTTGATTGAAGTTTCTATATTATTTTGTATCAGCTACACTTGACTGCCTTCATGAAAATGAATTAAAAAAATCATATATACTGGATAATGAAAAATATTTTCATAAAATGACACAGCGCCCCCATATGTTTAACACAATATTTGTATGTATTGCAAATTTTTCTGCATGAAAATGCTTTCAAAATTATTGGCACCCCCTGAAGACTGGCGAGAATAACAGCACAGAGTCTCTTCCTTTTTTTTTTTTTTTAACGATGACAATTTGTTTGCGTTTATTTCAAATATACTTTACGGTCGCCTAAAAACTATTATTCTTGTATGAGTGATTTTTGTTCGAGGAAAGTTTTGTTAGAGTGGGCAGTGGTGGCCCAGTGGCTAAGGCTCTGGGATCTGGGCTACTCATCAGAAGGTCGTGGGTTCACTCCTCGGGACGGCCAAGCTGCCACTGTTGGGCCCTTGAGCAAGGCCCTTAACCCGCTCTGCTCCAGGGGCACCGTATCATGACCCTGCACTCTGTTGTAAGTCTCTCTGGATAAGGGCGTCTGCTAAATGCTGTAAATGTAAGTTAAGTTAGTTTTTCCTATTTCCTATTTGAGTATAAAATAAAATCTTGCATACAGTGGTTAAAATTTCCCCCATCACTTTTGCGCCTTTTGATGAAGAGTGCCAATAATTTTGAAATTGATTGTGTAAACCAATGCAGGACGCAATTCAGTAAGAACATAAGTTGTTACATTTTGTGTGTGTCTGTGTTCAACAACAGAATATATTAGAGCAGTACCCGTGTGGAGCCGAGTTCTTGCCGTCTCCTCTGGCCAGTACAGCTGATTTCGCTTTGAACACCAGCCCTAGGTACACCAGGAAAAGCATGCTGACGTCTGTGGCCGTGACCGTGGTGAACGCGCACACCGTGGCCTTCCTGGGCACTAACCTGGGAGAAGTGCTTAAGGTGATGTATTTTTTTTTAACCTCAGGAGGATGCACAGGAACCTAACTTGACACGAACTCAGAACATGACTATGCGTGATACGTTTAGCCCAGTGTTACCTCCCGTATTTGATCTCTAGACCTTTGACTTTTGCAGGTGCATCTGGCCGGTCGTGCTGACATGTATGGCAAGGTTCCAGGAGACAGTCCTGACGGTCCAGCTAACAAATTCATGTTCTTCGATTCCAGCATGGATCATCTGTACGTTACCACTCTTAAGAAGGTTGGTTCATAATGCCTGCTCGCATTTACACACCTGAAAAATGGGAATGACTCTAATTTGTTAAATCTACTAGTTTTTGGCACACCAATGAAACTGTACACGGAGTGATACAAGTCAAATGTGTAATCAGTAAGTGTTGAGAATGCATCCACAGCTTCATGCCTTAATCTAACCATACATTACAAATACACAACCAATTATTTTTTATTTTTTCATTTAACAAAGTAATGCGCTCTTTTACACATTGGCCCTCTTTGTCCCTTCCAGATCACTAAGGTTCCAGTGCAGGCATGTGAACAGAAGACAGACTGCCTGTTGTGTGTGAGTCAGCGTGATCCGTACTGTGGCTGGTGTGTACTGGAGGGCCGGTGAGTGACCTTAAAGACATTTATCAGTTCATATCATGCAGGTTTGATTGATGTCCTGCTTGGATTGGTGAGGTGCTTCTCAAAATGATGTCCGCAGGAATAAGAGCAGTGGTTACTCAGCTGGTAAGATTCTATGCTCGTCATAAGTAAGAGTTTAAGACCCTTTTGTGTGTGTATCTCAATTTGGAAAGAAACTTGAGTGCCATTGTACACAGCCCAAAATTCACATTTTCCTATTTAAAATGTCAAAAGTTATTTTAAAAAAAAAAAGAAAAGAAAAGAAAAAAGATTTGGGTAAGTGTTAAATATGAGCTCAGTTAGTGATGAGAGAAAAGTCAACCAATCACATCCAAGATTAGAGAATGGCATGGTGCCTGGAAACTTTTAGCCTCAGAATCTGTGTGCCCAGTTATCTAACGAATTTATGTTCGTGATAAACAAAATAGTTTTTGATTGTTAAGGAAAATGATTCTGATTGTTTCGACAGGTTTGGCTACTGTTAAATAAATCGCTGAGAATATGACGCTGCAAATCGAGACTCTGATGCTTAAATCTCACTAGTGTCTACTTGTGACAAGTCTCCTAGCACTTAGCTAGCCAATTAGCTATTTGGGATGGCAGAAGAACATTACAAATTGCATACTCATGAATATTCATTAATCCTGGCATTTCTAATTAGGGTGAAGGTGTAGCCATGTTTTCAAAGAAACATTCAGCGGAAAACATCCTCTGCATTTGAAATGTAGATCGCTCAC
>JAOUQW010038288.1:0-18024 GCA_028565825.1 Olivaichthys viedmensis | reverse complement strand
TATTTCAAGCAATTAATTATCTGCCAATAGAACAATAATCTTAATAATCTTATATTTGTTTTATCAATATGTCATCATGAGAAATGTTAAATCAATTCGACTATATTCAAGATATTTTCATTTGATATAATTTTTTGCAGTGTAATCCATTGTGAGAGAAACTTCTGCACCTCTGTACAAGTAACACTTCCACAGAGTGACACATCTAAGACTCAAGGCGCAAAACTTGACTCAGACTCTACTGCTTGGGACTCATAAACTTGTGTCTTGACTTATGACTCATAAAATTCCTCAACAAGTTGAGAGGTGATTCTTTTCCCTCTTTTTGTAGACCAGTGTGAACCCAAGCCCCATTCATTCCACTGAAAATTATGAGTTTATCGAGCATTGTCAATTCTTCTATCTGCTGTGATTAATGTGTGTTTGGGGTAATTTTTAATGAATGCTAAGATTAGGATTCATTTGAGCCTTAACCGAAATCTTCCTGATGAGCCGATTCAAAGAAATACTTTGTTTCAAGTGTGCGCCACTATCGGTCATAACTGTCTGGCGAGAGCCGCCAAATGGAACGTGAGTTTTAGGAGAGGGAGGGGGGACTCCTTAACCCTTACAATTTTCGTCCGACAGACAACAACGGTCATGCTTAATCTTGGTCTCTCCTCATTGATGATCTTTGCTTTCACCTATTACTTCTTCCTGTTTGGATGGAAAACCTGCAAATAGCCAAGAACCTCCTACTGTTCTGAGAAACCATGAATGTTCCTTGAAGTTCATTACATGGCTCGTTCTTAAAAGCACTTCTGACAAAATGCGCATTAGCCTTGAGTGTTTCCTTTGCCCATTGAAGGGTGAGATATTTTGCAGTTTTAAGCCAGAGTAAATTAACTCAACATTTTCTAAGAAATAAAAGACATAAATGGTTGGTTAGCTTTTTTTGCTGTACATGTGTGTAATTGTTGGGAAGCTTCAAATGTTCTTCCCCATTCATTCCTATTCATTTGACTGTATCAAGACATCTGGTGTGTGTTTGTTAGAGAATGAAGAGAAAGTGTGCCCAAGGCTTTTGAGCTTTATCGTATAGCACATATCACACAGAAAAACTCTTGGGGTGATAAATACATTGTATGTATACCCTATTAAAGGGTAGAGAAAGTAGCGTGAGGAGTAAAAGTACACTGATTAAATTCAGCACATTTAAGTTCCATGTCAGTTTAAAAACTATATTTAACCATCAATGGCGATTACTGAGGAACAATAAATTGAACAGACTGGCATGGACATTTGCTAAATATTATTACTAAAAACATGACCGTTCCAAATTTGTCTCTGATTTGTCATCATTGTTCAGTTTTAATGCCCATAAATCATGATAGACATTGACAATGGGAATTTTAGAAACCTAAGCTTAAACGCCTTGTATTGTATGCCAGTATGATGCTGCTGTATGTTGCGTAATGAATTGGTAAGTACAGTAGCCTTTGTTCTGATGAATAAGAGGCTGATGACTAGAGTCAGTCTGCTGATGAGGGGTTGGTTTTCTTTGAAAGCACTGACCCATATCTTGCTGCTATTTCTTTCTGATTGCATACTTACAAATCCAGAGCACTGAGAACAGCATAGTGTCACGAGCAAAGTCTTGACCAGTCAACTGCTGGGATATGAACTCCTGCATTATTACTTTGGGTTTGTGATGAAGAGGCAGAAGGAAAACGACATGTCTCAGAGGGGTGCCAATAGACATGAGCGACCGATCTGGAGATGTGGGTACTATGTTAGAGAAAGTCATTAAGTCCAAGTGAAATCTCACTTGGAATTACATTTCAAATCCAACAACCCCTGATGTTCTGTTAGCAATAAAATTATGTTTCCAACATGCTAGGCTTCATTTCTCCAATGAATATTAAAAATTATTTTTTAAAGCTACAGTGACTCGGATTTGTTTTATTAAAAATGAATAAAAATCATTATTGAGTCAGGGGAAGAAAAAAATGCTCAAAAACAGGATTTGTTTTATTAAAAATGAATAAAAATCATTATTGAGTCAGGGGAAGAAAAAAATGCTCAAAAACATGATGTTCCTGAGCTGCTATGAGTCACACTGGCAAGCCTGTAATAGTAATTCACAATTATTCACAGTCAGAGCTGTCAGGCTTTAATTTTGAACGCACACAGCATACGCCAGCTTAAATACGTCCTATGTTATCACGTCTGAAAGAGACCCAGAGACCCTTCCCCAAATTTCTGAAACACAAAGCTGAGGGTAGCGAGCTAGCTGGCTAACGTTAGATAGTTAGCTAAAAGACAGATCGTGGAACCTAGATCAGATAACAGAATACATGGATAGCAAATTCATGGAGAACAAAGATCTGGGATTTAAAAATACACACACCGGAAGCGACCAGATGTGAAAACCTTTAGTCTCAGAGAGGCACGAAGAACCAAGTAAGATTAAACCGCAGGTCTGTGAGAGCATCACACTGCGGGATTAGAACAAACACAGATAGGCCGTGGCATCGGCAATCAGGTGCACAATAAAGCCGATTTGTTAGTTACGTGGTAATTGTGACATTCACATTGACGTACACAATAAAATGTTTATCCTCATAACATTTATACTTAGGAGACAATGATAATGGCAGCAGATAATACTCAGAGTCGCTAATACTTGGGCCTAAATAGTATGTCAGTACACCAATGGCATCATTGCTATTTAGGCATCCTATTTAGTGTGTAGAATGCTGTTTGGGACACAGCCCTGAATTCTCATTGAATGTGTATTACTTGCCTCTCACAACTGTCAGATTAATCCACGCAGTGGAGAAGGACACAGCACAACCCATGTAGCAAAATGTTCTTTAGCGAGTAGCTCGTAATAGCATTTTTCTACCAAAAAGGGCGAAATTCCCAAATCCTTACATCGAGCAGCTTTAAAAAATCATTTTCATAATACAAAGTTCACTTTCGGGCCATTTTGACCTGAGAGTAATGAGGCACAATTAAAATGTTAGAAATTACTAGAAATTACTACTACTATTTGTAAATCTGAACCCAAAAATTGATTATTTTCCACGTGTAAGCACACGCCTGCCATTGGGAAAATCCCCAAGCATGGGAAGGCCTTTTGTGTGTTTATTTCCATAGAGCTTATTTATATTGCTAATAATTGCGCTGACTTTTGCCACTATATTGCTATAAAATCAAAAGAGATGGCCTGAGGCATATTGTTAAGTACTGAACCGAACATGAGAGTTATATGTATAGAGCTTATTAGACTATTATATAAAATAACAAAAAAAAGGATGATATCATTGGCTTTCTTGGTCAAAGCAAAGGCACATCACTCTGACTTAACCCTGAATTCAGGACTTGACGCATTACATCCTCCTTCACTTGTGGTGAGCGGCTGCTGGGGTTTCAGGTGCTGCCACAAAGAAAATTGCAATGCTCCATGCGTGCAAGGTCAGAGAAAAGCAACTGAGCATCAAATGAGATGATGTTTCGGAGCGAGACGATGAGGGCATTGTTCTGCTTTTACCTACAGCTGAGAAGACTGGAGAGTAAGCCAAGCACCAAATGTGTAAGGGCAAGAGCTTTAAAGGTCAGTGACTCCCATATATGTGCCCTGGTATTACAGTAATCGGTATTTTTATATCTAATACTCCCTTAATTCTACGGAGGAAATGAACGGTGGCTATTCATATCCATCCAGTGTAATACGAATCTTCCCCATCCTTCCTCAAATCTGCACCATGTGCACTCCAATATGCCTTCCATCAGTCTCATATTAAGTGGTAATCATACTCTTGGTAAATTTAAACTGTTTTTGTCCAAGATAGAAGCAGGTATGTAACTATATATTCTTGGCTGCATTTGAGACACAGTGACACCAGAGCATGACATATTTAACTCCTTGCATGGCTTTCCAAAGGTGCAGGTAACCTAGTAGCATATGATATTTTGGCTATGTTTCTCAAACGATAATATGCGTTTTTTAGTGATGTTACTTACATGGGAATCAAATGATAAACCAGCGTCAGGGGTTAGTGCCCAACATTAGTATTTCTGCTTTATCAGAATTTAGGAGAAGGATGTTTCTATTCCTCCAAGCTTTTATGTCATTGACACAATCTAATATTTTGTGTGTCTGTGCTGTTAAATCTGGGCAAACTGATCAGTATAACTGTGTGACATCAGCGTAGAAGTAAAAGCCGACATTGTTTGTGAATTACATGTCCAAGGAGCTGGATGCAAAGGCAAAAATATATCGGCCCTAAAACAGGACACCATATTGCACTTTTTAGGCTCTGAAGAATCTCCATTATCGTCTGTCAAATAAGAACTAAACCAGGCAAGAACTGTTTAAACCGACCGTTAGCTTTCAAGCCTGTCCATTAAAATATCATGGTTAATAGTGTCAAATGCTGCACTCAAGTCCAACAGTACTGAAAATATCCACAATCCCAGGCAAACAGTTGGTCATTGACCAGGGTGGACTGTTGAGCTTCATTATACCCTGAATATCATATATTTGATCATTCTACTATAATAATAGGAGAATAAAAAGAAGACCCGCCAAATGTATTGCCGTCATAGAGATGAGAAATATAAATGCTATATACTAGAGGGATCGCACTTGCGCTGATTTTTCATGACACTCATCTGCCACACCCACTTACACCAACATCATGAGCTTATGCCTTATTTGTCTTATGTGTTTGCATTATAATCATGATATAGTGCTGTAATGTCTAAATTCTTCTTATATAAAGAATATCAGTATGAATCCATCATACAATGAACAAATATTATACATCATTACAGATTAAATTGCAGTGTTTAAAGCTTCTGTCAGACTGAGCACTAGTGCAGTCCTCTGGAGCTAGAATTAAGCCAGCGTCTGCCTCCTCAGTGTCTGTCTCCTCTAGCTCGCCCACAACCCATCTGCCTGAAATGACTTTAACTGACTGGAGCATTCAATAGCTGTATCGCTCCATATGTGCTGCTTCTGTAAGGTTGATGCAGTCTGTGCCCCCCGGGAATGATCCCAACATAGAAATGTACTTTGCAAATAGGTTTGCAGGAGATTGATAGATTATCGATTTTGTTTTTTGTTTTTTCAGATCCAATGACAGCCTGGTCACAGCCCTAAGTACATATTTGACTAAAAGACCATTCCCAGCATTCGTGTAACTTGTATGAAGCATACTATTTCTTTCGTAGATATACACGTTTTATTGGCGCTAATTCACAGTGTGGAATATAACCCTGTGTAAACGGGGAAAACCCTCACGTGCACAAAAATGCTGGGATCAATACAGCGAACTTGCCCTCACTGCAAAAACAAAAATGCAGTTGCTCAAAAAATATGTACTTCATGTAAGGTGTCTCTACCTTTTTAAAAGCAGGGCAGAAGCTGCAAAAAGGCAGTATGACTCAGAGTGGGGCCATAAATCACACAAAAGTGGTAATTCTTCTAAGGCAGGGAACGGTGCTATTATTCAGGTAGGAGCGCCGAACTAATGGTAACTAGCTAAATAATACTATTGATCAACAACTAGCTAGCCAGTTAGGTCAAGCTAAATTAATGCAAGATTAATGCATTAGACAGTTTATTGTACAAAATTATTTTATTGTTAACTCGTGGTTTGCATCAAGATGCCGTCAAGTTCAACAACACCCGGGCTAACTAACCAGCTGGCTATAGGTTTTAACAGATCGATAGCGCCTTGTCAGAGTAGTTCTCGGCTAGTTGTCATAACCACGCTGGCTCCAGTCAAAGCTAGACACACTACATATAGTGTTTGTGTTATATATTAGAAATATTATATATGCCACTGTTTGCCAATTATTTTTTCTTGCTCTTGTTATTTTAATTGCTACACCTTTGATTCACTCTTTCTGCAGCCTGCCCTGTACACAACTCACAAGAAACATATCCCTACATAAAGGTTTTGAAAGAGCGCCAACAGACCGAGGTATGTTAATATGGTTACCCACTGGCATTCTCTCTGGGATTTTTCATGAAAGTATAGGGTAGTTTTGTCTTATATTATGAAGAATAATATTAAAGGTTTAACATTAAATGAAAACCAGCTGTGATAAAAACATTTGTAGTTATCCTGCTAAAAAATGTAATGTTACTGTACATCTAGCTCTTTTTATATTCATATAGACCTCTTTATTAACAATTCTTAAAGATTTTAAGACTTACATATTCATGTTAAGCTTATTACTTTACGTTCTAAAAGGGAAAGAAGGAATACTTGGTACGATGGAAACCATGTGCAGCTTGGTAAGAGTGCTGTATTATGTCCTTTTAAAGTACCAACCTTTGTGAAAAGTATAGTATTACAGGTTAAAATGGTGTTTTGCCTCCACAATTAATGTATCAGAACAAGGTATCAAGAATTTCTATTTGAATCACCTTTCACAATGAGCACATTCTGAGGCACAATAATATCTGTTTATTTCTAAGGGACAGATGAGGTTAGCCTTACTTAATGTCAAACACAGTCAAATCGAGCATTTCAGAGATGTAATTGAAAATACAGTGCAATAAGGCACAACAGGCCATGCTATATTAGGACTATATTCACAATAAAAAGGTTTTGTTAGACATTTTGCAACCTTAAACCCCTAAAACAAGCAGTATTTGAAAGAATAGGCCTACTCCTGCACATGATTAACTAATTATTCTGGTTGTCAGTAGTATTTTATCAAATGGGGCAAAAACTCTGTAAAGGTCCTGGGTAATTTTCCACAGTATAAATTTGTATATTTCTGCTATCTCTAACCCATCATTCAGGAAACTTTTGAAACAAACTTTTATTAATGTTTTATTAAATGACTTCATGGCTAAGGGAGGCACGCTTAATATCAAATCTGTGATGCATCATAACTAACTGTCTGTTTTTTTCTTTTTCTTTTACAGTGGTGTAAAGTGGAAGGATTCTTGGGTTCCTGAAAAGGATTTATAAACTGAACTGCCATTATAAAGTGAATATACACTCAGTTGCCAGTTTATTAGTTGTGCCTACCTTGTACCAACACTAATTGGCTATTTTATCGTATTTACCATATGGAGCACTTTTATCACTATTCCACCTGACATTTTGTTGTTTCCATTAACAAGTGAGCTGTACCATACCCAAGTACCTGTGCAGAATTTGGTTACCCTTCTTGCCCAAGTACTATGTGAGCTGATCTGGGACATGTGGGTGGAGCTAGAAATAGCGCAGATCATTAATTGGCCAAACACAATGGTGACAGAATCGTCCTGATTATAATGTCTCTGGCTAGAACAGTTTTTGTATCGGACAGTACGGCACAGTGATCTTCAGTAGCAGTGTAGTTTGTCTGCCAAAGTTTCTCTCTTTTCATGTCTTTTTTCTGTTTGCTTCAGGAGGAAGCATCACAAATGTATCATGCAGTTTAATGTTTCAGGTTCGTTTTATTTATTTACCCACAGCAATGATTTCTTGTTGCTAGTATTTAGCGTGATTTTACTTTCTCCAGTCAGTAATTGTATACCTACAAAGTGCACATATATGGTAGGTAAACCTGTTAAATTGACCAATGAATGTAGGTACAAGGTAGGTGTAGTTAATAAAGTGGCAAGTGAAATATTGTTTTAAAGCAGATTGTTCAACCAAAATAAAAGCGTAATGGTTACAGACTAACAGGCCTGCATATTTTCATGTTTTACAACTGAACGAATTTCACAGGCTACTTGTTTACTGTAGACCAAGTCAATTTTGTGGTAAGCATAAGAAGAGATAAGTGGTCCATTGCTGTGTATAGAGATTACAACTTTCTATCAAATGGTCCAAAGATGAGAGAAGAGATGAAACATATGAGATTAAACATTACTTCAATTGTGAAAACAGTAAGAAGCTCTGCAAAAATGCTTACAGGATACATGACTGCCCATTGAATGTTACCACCATCAATAGCTCTCTGTAGTTCTTTGGATAGTGTACAACTGTCTGTAATGTATGTTGTTCATATTATAACAGGAAAAGAGACAAGGTATACAGAGATTCAATGGCTATAATATTTTCTCCATCATGGATAAAATGTCTGTTATAGGGTACCAAAGCACAAACTGAATGCTAATCTCTACACACAAAGTGTTTGCATAGTCCATTTTGACGTCAAGTTTCAGCACTACATTACCCACAATCCTAAAGCGAGACCCATCAATCAGAGACGTCGCTGTAACTATGAAAATGGAACTGAACAATAACCCCCCACTGTTTGCACAGACCACACCATGACTGCGACACTACAGTGTGGCTTGCTAGGATAACTAGCTAGCTTTGCAATATAAAACACTCTGTAAATAAAACTGCAATATATACAATAATTACAAAATGCTAAAATATATACAAAAGCACAAACGTTGGAGAAAAGACGCGACCACAAAGTTACAGTAGCCTAACTCTAGTCATGGCCTCACTCCTAAATGAACTACAAAAAGCGCCATGTTGTCCCTAATTCCATTACATTACACATATGGGTTTATGGGTAATGTAGTTATCTTTTAACAAAAAATAAAACTACAAACTTTATGGACAGAAGAACGTGCTCATTGTGCCCATACCTGAGACATGAGCGGGAGTCTCGCATTTTATATATTAAACTTTATTTTCTAAGCATTTTATCCAAGCTTGAAAGGTATGTCTAACCCTAGCTTTTCTTCCACCTCCCAAAAATGCTGGTAGGTAAATTGGCTACTCTAAATTGCCCGTGTGTGTGTGTGTGTGTGTGTGCGTGTGTGCGTGCGTGTGAGCATGAGTGAGCGTGTGTGTGTGTCCCATTCAGGGTGTATCCCTGCCTTGTGCCCAGTGTTCCCGGGATAGGCCCACCGCCACCCTGCTCAGGATAAAGCGCTTACTGAAGATAAATGAATGAATGAACGAATGAACGCGTTGGAATAACAGTTTTGATTAGTTGTCATTTTGGATTGATGTATCGAAACATGCGTACTACCACTAATGAATGGACAGTCCTATTCCAATCTGAGTGGGAATAGGAATACATAGGATTCTAACAACGAGATAGCAATAATAATAATAATAATAATAATAATAGTCGGCACTGTGACGCAGCAGGTAGTGTTGGTACCACACAGGGGTTTGATCCTAAGCTCCGGGTTACCATCCATGTCCGCGTGGGTTTAGGCCGGGCACTCTGATTTTCTCCCACCTCCCAAAAACATGCCTGTAGTTGGATCCTCTAAATCGCCCCTACATGTGACCGAGTGAGTGAGTAAGTAAATAAGTGATGCCCTGCGATGGACTGGCGTCCCGTCCCATGGTGTATTCCCATCTTGTGCCCAGTGTTCCCGGGACAGGCTCCGGATCCACTGCCACCCTGCCCATGATAAAGCACTTACTGAAGATGAATGAATGAATAAGTTCTCACATTCCGCAGACAGTTACTTAACTCAACATTATCAACATTCTGTTTACTCTGTCTCACTTTACCATCAATGGAAATGTTCGGTTTAACAGTGTAACTCTAAATTTGCTCCTGTTGTTACACTTACAGCAGTAACCTACTTTTGAATGTTGAATTAATTTTTGCAGTGTTCGTTTGTTTCCCGCTGGACTCATATGAACATATGAACGGTCATTATGGTAGAATAAACCCCGCACTAGCAGGGTTATCAGATTGGATTGACTGTCTTCCTGCCCTTAGTGCTCTATAAACCACTCCAAACGATATCTAAATTATATATGAAATAAAATAATAGAGGCCGTATACGAGCCCAAGACAATATTATTTTCTGTTCCAATATGATATGAAGTCTCACTAATAGAGGGAAAAGGTTCAATCTGGCAACCCTCCCCAAAAGGACATGCAAATGAATTAATGTATGCCAATTGTGCTATTATGTTGTTGTTATTTTCAAGAGAAGAGTGCACATATTCGTTTGGGTCACGAATACTAATTTGGGGTCATAGAGAAAGGTTGGGACCCCCTGCACTAAAACCAGTTTATCTTCCCTGTAGGCTCTTTCAAAGCACACCTCATGCATGGTTAGCTATAGAAGAAAAATATGATAGACTAATCTGAGTTATCTGAGCACACCTCATATATGGTTAGTTATAGAATAAATATACATAACAGACTAATCTCAGTTAATCATTTAATAATAGAAATTGCTAATAAATTATACAAATACATTTCTGTAGGCCCTATATAGTTAAAAACAAACTAAGCGTATCACCCCATACACACATCCTCCTCTTCACTGTCAGACAAGTCCTTGTCTTCCTCTTCCTTCTCTTCATCCAAGAAATCATCTTCTACCACAATATCATCAGCATCCGTTTCCCCATTAATAAGGACAGTCTTTTGTGGCTCATTGCGATTGAATGTGATGATGTCTCGGTATGTGTTCTTTGCCTTGGCTTGTTGGGACAGGACAAGGGGCAAATTTTTTCGAAGGACGCACAGACAATCCAGGTGGAAAATCTCAGTGGAGAAAATAAAGAAAGATTTGGCACCAAAACACAGAAATAAGCAAGAACAAATTATTTTTTTTGTTTAAAAACACAACTAACAAAACCAAGAAAACTTGAGTAAAAGAGGGATACAGATTATACGGTTGGGCGTTCCGATAAGGAGTTACTTACTCTGTTGTTTAATGTTCTCTGTGACCACTCAGTTCCTCTGCTTTTTTGTGTAGATAATCAGTGTTGCACCACCTCACACAGAAGAATGTCTTTTTTTTCCCTGAGATGGTTGACGAGCATCACCTGATCGAACACTTTCCTTTAAATGGCCAGTCCAATGGCAGAACCTGTAAGAAAATAGTTCAGCAAAACGCTTAAATACTTGATTCAGTAAAATGCATGCCTATACGTTGCATCACATTATAGCTAGGATTACTACTAGGATTCTACCATTTTAAAGTCTCACCACCAGCTTGCGTCTCCCATAGCCACATGAAATCCTCAGCTGGTTCCCATTCACCTTCATGAATCCTTGCAGCAGGATCAGTAACTCTTTCGTTGTAGATGGCGATAGCTTACAGCAACTTCTACTTGAGCTGGCCAATCTTCTTCCTGCTCCTCATCCTCTGTTTGCTGTTGTCTGGTAAAGCATATCACATTTGGGGAAAAAGTAATTACATGGCCAGTTAGTTTTAAAAATAAATAAGTCTACTTAAAGGATTTTTTCTGTTAGAGCCCACTGCTGGACATCAGACACCCACTTGTCTTGATCTTCTTTGGGGCAGTTGGCCTCTTGCATGATGGTACACAGTTTATCACTTTCTGTTTTTTCTCTCTCAACAGTCTGAAAAGGGAGAAAACAATTATGCATAATTTATTATAAATGATCTATGTAACTTCAAGTAGTTATAACAGCTAACCAAAGGTCTAGCAATAAAGCACTTATGCATATTGCCTATATTTAATAGCTAATCTTTTAACTCTACTATTTTAACAAACTGTGTCCACAGTATATTACCAGATATTAGGAAATTTAGCTTGCATTACTATTTTATTTGTAGGACCTTTAAAAGATGGCAAGTGAGAATACCTTGAGATATCTTTAAAATAGTGATGTGTGCAATGTTTCCACCTTCCTGGAGTTCCACCCCATAGCATGAATAGTGATCATGTCAGTCCTTACTGTAAAGTAAATAAACATAAAAGTTAAAAAATATTCCGATAATATAAAATGAAAGCATTGATTTCTGAGGACTTGCCATCTTTGCTCATGTGTTTGGTTGTGAGGACCACATGTAACATGTAGTTGTTCACTTGTGAAGACATTTTAGTTAAATGTTTCTAAGATATTGAGTAACTATAAAAGAGGCTATGCATTAATGGTACAATTTTACCTCTTCACCAATGGTAGTTCCATCCCCTGCCTGGTTCCTTCCACCCCAAACAATCTGCATAGCAATTTAAATGCAAAATATACATAAAAAGACATATAAATTATTCTGGAATGTTACCATATTTCAATTACTCTTGGTGTTGCAATGTGTTGCAATTGCTTAGAACACAAAAGAGATGATCTAGGTAATTGTGCAGTTTTTTAAGATCTACATTGTGGGTTTAAAGGTTTTCACATTTACAAACATACCTCGCATTTCGATGAGTGGGCCTTTGCATGTAAAACAGAAAGAAATGGTTTCATTTTTAGCAGGTCCTGCAGTTCTTTAAACCTCCCTGCAACCTTTTGCAAATATGGCCAGTATTGACACATTGTGTCAGTACAGAAGAATGAAATGTCGTGTTTGAGAGCAAGGTCTTTTTGCAAGTAGAGGGGGTATGCAAACACCTCACCACGATACATATTAAGTCCCCTCAACAAAAAGCCATACCGGCAAACAGTAATCTCCATGCCCCCCTCATCGATTTTAGAGTTTGATCTTGCAAAGATCTTTGATCTTGGGTGCAGTCTCCCTTGCTGCTGCCCATATGGTTGAGCCACATTTTTACTCCCAGGTCTCTAAAAAAAATTGACAGGTGGAAGGGTTAAGGACATAAAATGAACATTACCTAATGATTAAAAGCCAACTAGTACTAATATTTACCGCTTTCATTTCCTGTCGAACGTTTTCAACAAAGGATGCAACTTCCTCTACCTTTGCAAAAAAAACCATCCTGATAAAATGCCTGGTCTCCAATCCTAATATTAGGGGTAAAATATTTTATTTTAAGAGCATGAAAAACATTAAAACTGTTGCATATACAACTTAGGATGAACAGCATCAACAATGTGTTAATAAATACATAAACTAACCCCTTTGATTTCATAAAACGGTATTGTTTCCAGTTTCCATCTGTTGAGACTGCAAGCATGTTGGGAAAACAGGCTGGACAGGTCAGTGGATCCTTCTTCATCCCTTTTGCCTCTTCTGAACATGTATAATGGTACTCCAGGAAGGTCTACTGGAATGTGTCGCCACATATTGTACCAATCTGTCAAAAATATAGCACTTTTACAAGTATAATTAAAGACCGTCCGTGTTCAAATATTCTGGTAATAGAAAAGTGTGCATTATAGCTCAGCATGAACTAACTAAAGAATGCAAATTAATGTAGTACACACTGAAAAGGTGACATTACTAACTAAAGATGAAAGTCAGCCTTGAACACAAAACAATTTACAAAACAGAAAATTTGACTATTTGTTTACCCTTCCACATCGCTGAGATCTTTGCTCCAGAAACTTTATGAATGCATGTCGGGACAATCCAGGAGCAAAGACTTTTGTGTCTTCAAAGATAAAAACACCTCCTTGGAGTACACAGTTTGGTACTGCATGGATGCTGGCCATAGACCACTCCTGACCAGATCCTTGACAACAGGTATCCAGCAAGCATCACAACCTGAACAACTAAGGCAGGGGATCCTGAGATCAAAGCGACCTGTAAGAGGCAGGTGGGCAGACAGGCAGACAAATAGATAGAGTTAAAAAATAAACAGAATTATTGCTTTATACTCTTTGGAAAAGCCATTTTACAAACAAGACAGTGGTAACTCAGGAACATTGTAGGATGAGAAAAAATGGAATTAAGGTGGTTGCAGAGTATTTTCCATAGTCTACATACCATTCATTGTTACCAGAATGACATGTCTTCCAGGGGTCACTTGGAGCAAATCTGATCCACATGAGCAAATTGACCCTGGTAAAACAACTCAGAGCAGACAAGCTGTTGCCCACAAAAATATAAGCAAGACTATTTTTAACACTGGCATCTAATAAAAAACTATACATTTTGAATATATAAAAATAACATTTAAATGTGTCTATCTAAACTTAGCCTGTGCATTTCTGTAGTATTATATCTTCCAAAATAAACTTTATATATATTCTTTAAATATATTATATATAAATATATTCTGACATGAAAATTTAGGGCCTTGATCTTCATAACTGGCTTAGTCAGTTACCTGTCACGATGTAGCGGGAGTTGGACACAAGCACAAGCCGTTTTAAACAAACATTTATTTCTTTAAACATAAACACACACCAACTACAGACACTGCAACACGTAACATGAAACATTCAAGGACAAACTGGACGGGAAGAAGAGGGCTTCTTAAACATTTACTAATTACACGGACGACGACACAGGTGGGGTGAATCACATTACGAGACAGGGAATCAAAAACATCAACACAGAGCGTGTGGTGCTTGTCGCCATGGTGTGCGCGTGACATTACCCAGTTAACTGCTACCCACCTAATGCTTTATAAACGTGTGTATTCTTTAGGATTCAAGTTCATTGCACATGTTTACATAACCTAAATCTCCAATCTGGTTCATTTTTTAATAGCCCATGAGTCAGTCGGGTAATGCTTATTTCAAACTTAGCAGACTAACTAACCAATTATAAAGAACCGGTCCAGGTGTGCCCTGCTGGCAAATATTTATCTTGCTCAGCAAATGTATAGTGCCCATCCCTCTCTCTCACAATTCTGAATGTTGGAGGAATAGGCTGAAAAAATCCTTCCAACATTGCTTTTCTGTTGTGTAGCACATGTAAATTGTGGTGGATGATGTCACATTCCTCACAATAAAACGGTTTAGGGAAGTAGTCCTGGCACTTCACCACAGCTGCATGCTCACAGTAGTAGCACTTGTATGCATTTTTACGGCATATTTACTATCGATTAAGTGTGGCCTGGCTGTCTGCCATCTTTCTTTTGTTGAGGACTTCCTTACACTCCACCCAGATGAACTGGGCAGAATTTGGTCAAATGTAATAGTGTAAAACTGACCACAAGAGGTGACTCTTTTTTTTCCTGGCCCTCTGGGGAAGTATTTGTCCTCCCCTGTCCCTTTTTCCTCCATAGAACTTGTGGACAAGGTTTGGGAAAGTTTATTTTAGTTTGTGCTTTTGCTGTATCTGTAAAACATATAAAATGATTATTGCCAACCTCAGAAACTGCTCCCTGAAACCAAATGTCCATAAATAAAAGCATTCATTGAAGTAGTAAAATCCATATGGATTATGATGGGCTTTGATAGTTATCTATCTTTACTTGTCTTTGAAAATGTTTCATAAGCTGGGACGCTACATATCCTGTATAATAATCACAAGGATCGTCTATACAAATCTGATCCATTTTTCATCTAAATATTCTGGCTCTGCAAAACCTTGCAAGCTAGCTAACTAGTTAGCTAATTTGGCTAAAGATTTGGTAGCTAGGCTGGAGATCGAGTATTATGGTATTTTAGCATAGAACACAGTCTAAGGCTGTGGTCCATTCTGACGTGATCATGACTATGATCTACTCCCTCCAATACCTCTCAGAGTGAGATAACCCTGAATGGCCCCTCTGTAGGGGTTGAAAGTAATAGCACCCTTATTCTTATAGGAATTACTGTAATTACGATATAGTGGCTTGGCTTAGATTTGGAATAATCCTCTGAATATCCGCGTGTGACATAGGTAGTACCCACCGTAGTACTCAGAAACCCTAACGATTCTCCATTAATTTCAGATGACGGCACACTTCCATGTCTGAGAAGCTGCTGCAACTCATATCGGATTTTCTGTAGCCATACTCGCATCCTCCTCCCACTCGCTAGCTGACAATCTTATCCCGCCGAGCAAGATTCTTGCTCTTTTATTATTATTTTTCTTCGTATGTATGGCAAAAACGTGGGCTGCATTTATGGAAACAGCGTGACCAGTGGACAGGAGATCCACGTTTTCATACATATTCTGAAGTCTAACAGAGAAGTCTAGTGATCATAAAACAAGTAGTCTGCGCACAAGTATTACAAATATGCTGGCAGGTCTTTTAGTCAAATATGTACTATTTTTTTGTGAGACCTTGTTGAAATGTGACTTGAATCTGATTGGAAAAAGTCAGAGGCTGTTTGCACACAGAGTTCGTTTGCTAAAGTCCACACCAGAGTTAGAATTTGTGTCTTTTTTTTTTTTCATTTGTTTCGGTTGGTTTTGGTTTCACATTGGAATGATTTTTCAAGCGCACCAAATTGCTTGCACACACTGTTGTCTCTTGATTTGGTCAATTTAGTGGTGTGTGCTTTAATAGACACTTCTTATTGGTTCTCATGAGGCTTGTTTTGGCTCTGTACAAATTTATTAGAGAAAATATAGAATAATAAACTACCAGTTAATAATGTGTAAATATTAGTCATGGTTTAAGGTTAATAAACACATTTCTTTGATGTTATACACACTTATTGAGACTGTTACCATTTTTCTAGACCCATTTATAGCCTATTGTTCGTTGCAATTTCTAAAATATTCCTTAAATATTATTTAAAAGGAAATTAATGCATGTTGTTGTTCCGTGGGGAGAGGTGCTCTTTATTTTTCCGTATTAACACAGAGTATGTTGAATTTCACCAAGACGGCAGAACCGTTAGTGTTCATCATTCATCACTGGCCTCCACAGTCCGTTTAAAAGTTAAAGACGAATATAGAAAATATAGTGGTGATAAAAGTGCTCGATGTCATTTTGGTGTGGACCCTCGTAAAACTGTGTTCCTACCAGTAACAAACAGAACCGTGGTTCACTTGGGCGAGGACAGAGACCCCTGATTTTTTTCGGACCATGGTTCTGTTTTTTGGTGCGCACCTGAATACAGGTGGAGCGTTCGCACTTGTCAAAACAAACCAAACTAAAGAAAAAGTTTGATAGGTCCACACCAAACATGATAAGCCTGACAGCACCCTTTTTCTCATTCAGCTTTTTAAAACTTTGTTTATTGTTACAATGAAGTATTGCACATTCTGATCTGAGTAGCATCACATGGCCAAGTTTAATTAACCAAGCTAGGCTCATTGGTTTAGTTTGATGGCAGGTGTTTTGCTCTAAGCCACACGATGATGCATTTTACAATGTGGGATATCGGCGTTACTTTTACTGACATCATTTTATCATTAAGAAAAACCCATTTGCATGTTGAGTGACGACATTGTTGAATCTAACCAGAAACTTATCAGCTTCTCATTATCTCATGTAACACAGGGTTATAACCACAGCACCACCGGTGTTAAATATATTACGTTTCCTGTTTCGTTTCTCTGGCTGATTTCCCATTCACCCTCTTTGGTGTGTTTTATTGCTCGAATCCATCAGCGTGAAACATTCAGCATGCATTCTTTACAAAAGCAATAAAATGGCTTCATTAGGGGCTTGTCACACATGCTACAGCATTATATCTGCACTTCCCTGCAGCAGTGTCGGCTGATCTGTGGCTTTTATTATGCATGAGTGTGGCTTTATCACAGTTTCCTGTTGGAGAGTTTTATTGGGTGATTTAAGTACAGTGAAACACATGCACAGACACAAGACGCAATGAAACAGCTGATCTCTAACCACAGATGGAGGATGAGTGTATCAGTACAGTCTGTACCAGAATTTAAAGTAAAATGGACACAATTTTCCCCTCTTTACCCCAAATGTAGTCGAACAGCCAGGACATGTCTAGTGTCTGAAGAACTGTTTATTTCACTGGAGCTATGAGGCTAATAGAGAAGTTTACAGCCTCCAGTTTGGCATCATACAAATTGCATCCCTAAATCACAGGCTACAGGTAACAGGCTAAAAAGATTTGTGTTGGTTTTGGGAGCTGAAATGGAGATTATTTGGCTAACAGCTTCACACAGTTGGGGCATTATTGTAAAGGGTTTGGATCCAGGTTATTGAAGCGATTATGCAAAAATGTGTTTGGTGCATTATTTGTCTATCAAGCCACATCGTGAATCTTGCACAGTTCAAACATGTTGCCTATCTTAAAATGTCTATCAAACTTCACTCCAAACCTGCAATCCAACTGGACATAACTGTGATGTTTGTAGCTTCTCAATAGTTGTGGATTGTGATTGGTGGTCAGGTGGTGATTAATTTTCTATAACAGCAGCTCTGACAGTAGTGCTGGCTGCAAGGCAAATCACAGGTTTATATTAATGCGCTCGTTCTAATACGTTATTGTTTCTATAGCAACAACTCATTCACAGGGACTTGTACGGCGGACGCTCACATCATTTAAACCCAACAATAAACGCAT
>JAOUQW010038268.1:0-18028 GCA_028565825.1 Olivaichthys viedmensis | reverse complement strand
CTCTGTACAATTGTGGTGAGCAGAAAAGCATCTCAGAATGCACAACGTGTAGAACCTTGAGGAGGATGGGCTACAAATGGAGGCTCTACCCAGTATTAGTATAGTATTCCTAATAAAGTGCTCCGTGAGTGTATATATAAAGTTAGAAAAAGAAAGATTCGGAAAGGTAAAAGGCCTGAATGTCAGGTGCTCTGTTACATCCAGTCTAACAGGTATGAACACATCTACATCTACAAATCCTGTCCATACGTGACGCCACTCAGTACTATAAGAACAGCAGGAAACATTCTAATATGTCTTCATAGCGTATCAGGTTTCTGCTCACTGATCTTACAAGTTCAACACAACACTGACAGAAAATCGTCAACATGTCTTTAGTCAGGTTTATTCATCAGCCTGGATGTTGGCCTACTTTTTGTATGTACATTGTGCTGTAATGCTGTAAAGTTATAATGTTAAAATTTACAGACAGAGGCAGAAAAAGAAAGAGTCAGACACAGAGAGAGAGACAGACAGACAGACAGAGAGAGACAGACAGAGACAGACAGACAGAGAGAGAGAGACAGACAGACAGAGAGAGGAGAGACAGACAAAAAGAGAGAGACAGACAGAAAGGAGAGACAGAGAGCGAGACAGACAGACCGAGAGAAGAGAGAGACATACAGACAGACAGAGAGTGAGACAGACAGACAGAGACAGACAGGCAGACAGAGAGACATACAGACAGACAGAGAGTGAGACAGACAGACAGAGACAGACAGGCAGACAGAGAGACAGACAGAGAGAATTCCTAAAATTCCTTAGGAGAAATAAAAAGAAAAGGAAGAGACATGAGAATTTGGTGAGATTAAAGAAATTAAAACTGAGAGAGAAAGGCCATGCTTGTGATCATCAGGATTCAAACACACAATCTCCTGATCACAGGCCGAACGCTTCACCACTGCACCACTCAGGAACATGTTAAGTTATATTAAAACAAACATTTTTCTGTCTATTGTTCACTGGTTAGTTTACAGAATCAAGTAACTTTTCAAGTGTTGTCCAAAGAGCTGCACAGTAAAATCAGGTTAGAATGATATTTGAGTAAAAGGGGACTGAAATCTCTTCTCCAAATACAATTTAAAATGCTAGATAAAAATGTATTCTGAACAAACAAAACGTAACAAATAATTTTATGTGGACCTTAAATAAGTAGACCTGAGTATTTAGCATACACGTATTAGATGTAGATCTTAAAGTAACGTAATAGTTTACACCTAGTTCTTATCAAGTATACTTACAAATGATAGCATATTAAAAGTACACTAGTGTACTTCTCTCCACATATACTTAGACATGATAGTACATCAAAAGTAAACTGTACATTGTAGTAGACTTGGTTAAAGTTGTAGTAACTTTGGTTAAACTTGAACATCATTATCTCTGCAGATCTGAGCACAGTGTGTGATTTTGTTGAGATCTCTCTTGAAACTCGAAAGGAGACATATGTGAGATTACTGAGGTCTTTTGGCTCAGGAGAAAAACCTGAGAAACAGGAGACTTAAGCAGAAATCAAGTCAGAATCTGTTTCGTCAAAAGCTAAAGTCTGGTCAACTTTCTAAATGGACCACAGGGGTGATTCTCACACGTTGCCATGCTTTGGGTCTGCTGTCCGTCAAGGCATTGACCTCATTCAAGATATCAGATCAGGTGGTTTTCAGGGAGTTACCTTAATGCCCTTTAGAATGTTGCCTAACTAGTACTACAGCCTGTAAATGAGAGATTGTATTACAAAAGGAGCCTCTTGGGACAGATCATTATCATTGCAGTACACGACACATACTTTCTGACTATATGGAACTGCATGGTCTGAATACCATTTATATTTACAAGCTGGTGCACTTATCAATGAGGCATAAACAAAGCAAAGTTTTTTTGAGTGCCAGCAGAACTGCTAAAATATACTGTACTGTACTGTACTGTATGACTGACCTGTCAACAAACCATATAGTCTAGTGTTTAGGGTTCTCATCCCTTTTCATGAAGTTCTAGAGTCTCTTGAGCAGATACAAACTGGATGTACCTGGTCATTGGATTATCTACTGTCCAGTCACAAAGGGGCATGTTTCATTGGACAGATGGACTACTAGAAACTAGCCCCAACTAAAAATGTCTCCAACATACTGCAAGATCTGACAACACTACAAGGGCAAGTCTCAGCCTTGAATAAAAGATTCCAGCTGGCTGCAAGGCTTCGGACAATTCTGGTGCAACTTAACGGAGAGAGGATTAGTATATATCTGTGAAATTATCATAATTATACCGATGTCCATCTGTCTCTGACTACTGATTATGTCGGTAGTTGCAGACATGTTGACGAGTTATCAATATAAATTGGTTTGCACAATAAAGTCCATCTGGTTTCAAAAATAATTCAGACAGGTTTCAGTAGTAGGGTAAACCACCTGGTCAATGGTCCACATTTGGAAGGATAATGATGGATTATGCTTGTTTTAGTGATTTTCCATTAGAAAGAATCAAAGGGGGAATTGAGAGATTATTGTTTCTTATGATTTCTTTTGCAACCACCATTTTCTGACTTATGTCTGTGTGACTACAGAGCATTCAGAATGTTGCTGCTCCAATGCTGTACAACCTGTCTCTCCCGTACACACTTTCCCCTGCTCCAGTGCTGCCTCATCTGATCAACGTTATTCAAAGGTTATTTGCGTAGGGAGACAGTAATGTTATCAGTTCTGCTGGTTCTCAAAATTCTTTAGTTTTTTTGTTACGCCTCATTGATGAAAATGAATACACCAGTGCATCAGCTTTTCATGCTATTCAAGGCGTGCAGTTCTGCATAGTCACAAAGTACATTCATTTACTGCAAAACAAAGGCAAAGATAATAATCAGGCTTCTAAGTAGTTTCTGTTGAGTAATGCTGACTGAATTGTTTGAATCATTCAGGCACTGATTAGAAGTTCTGATACTCGAATTTCACACATGACCTGACGTCACAAACGCTTACAGTGTCAGGAAGGATTAAATATGCGGTATACGTTGAACTAACAGCTCAGCTGAAAGCGCAATGCATTAAATTTCACGCTTAGACATTAGATTAGGGGAGAACAGGGTTGGTTGGCACAGTGTTAACTTTAGGGTCAGTAGGGGAGCTCACAAAAATGTATCATAAAAATGATTGCCCTCGTGATCAACATTCATGCATTTTGTCAAGAGAGCTGAACGTTATAATCTGTTAAGGTGGGGATCACTTTTAGATTTTTCTGTGTCTCCCTGAGTAAAGACATTATAGAAATGTTTTAAAGAGAGATATTGAAAATATATTCAATTCAATTCAATTTTATTTGTATAGTGCTGAGACTACATGAGGAAGAGACCTTGAGAGGAATCAGACTCAAAAGGGAACCCATCCTCTTCTGCAGGACACCCAATAGTGAGATTATAAATCATTACAGTTATGATGTGAAATATCCAAAGTTAGTGAGAAATTATAAACAATTTCCAAGTTGTACACAACATACAGTAAAAGAAAGTTCTAAATATGAAATATGTGCCGTCAAATTTGACCGACTGATGAAAGTGTGACAGTAAACCTCCTTTATTCTGAAAAATCTTTTTAATAAAGAGTAAATAAATATAAATCACCCCCACACCCACACACCCCCGCACACGCACACGCACACACACACACCCACCCACACCCACACAGGAAGGAAGACTGACCACTATTGCCTCACCACTTATTTCCTACTTTTGACAAATGTAAGACACACAGAAAGCGTGAACCAGTTTCAGAATTTCCTCACATTTCCTGTGTTGATCACTTGCTTTACCAAACACTGAACAGCTAAAAAGCACAAGCTTCCCCTTATTGAGAAAGACCTCACCAACGGCCTTGTCTGTGCTCTGTACCGAAGTCAAGTCTAATTAGTGTTCTTACTAGAACGTCAGTCGTTTTTGAGAAATGCTAGAACACATAGAATCTGTTATTTTTGAGCGTTCACACGGTGTAGTCTCAGGGGCCGAGGGACCCATAATGCACCGTGAGCATATGCAAGCGTGTGTCGGTGTTAAATCTGAGAAATGGCTGCAAGCTGAGAGTTTACAAACGCAATATTGAAATGATGCAATGAAATAAAGCGTAAGGCATCAAGATCAGTAGAGTGCGCTCATTTTTATAGTATGCCTTCATTTGTGTTGTAGCTCGCTTCTAAACATGACGTTCACTTTTATAGCGACATGTTCTTTCTCAATGTTTTCTCAGCAACTGAATGAATTACAGTGAGAACTCTTCTTTCAAACACTAGAGTTTGGGATACACCCGTTTATATGATCAATATTACACCCTTGGGCCTTCATGTTACTAAAACCGGGAGGTGTGATGATACAAAACTTGCCCAAGGTAGAACTTCCCGTGCTTCTTCTGCTATTTCAACACTGCTGTGTGAATGTGTTGCATTAAACAGGAAGTTCAAACAGTGTGAAGTTAGGCTGCAAGTAAAAAGTCAGAAAAACGTGAACCCCAGTGTTCAGGAGGAGTTAAGAAGCTGAAGATTATTCTCCTCAGCAAAGTGTGTGTGAGGTGTGTGAAGTTGAGTCCGTTGAGTCCACTGAACCTAAACTTCCTGTTTGCAAAAACACTCCGAGATCACAGGGCCACTAATCTGAACATGAAGAAAAACACGCACTAAACACCTACTAAATCAAACATGGGAAACAAAGTGCTTATTAAATACTTAGTAAGCCATAAACTGAGGAATGATTCAACCAAACACCTGAAAAAAAGCCTACCAAACCCCTGCTAATCCAAACCTGATGAAAAAAAGCCTACAAAACACCTGCTAATCCAAACCTGATGATAAAAAGCCTACAAAACACCTGCTAATCCAAACCTGAAGAAAAAAAGCCTACCAAACATCTGCTAATCCAAAGCTGAAGAAAAAAAGCCTACCAAACACCTGCTAATCCAAACCTGCTGAAAAAAAGCCTACCAAACACCTGCTAATCCAAACCTGCTGAAAAAAAGCCTACCAAACACCTGCTAATCCAAAGCTGATGAAAAAAGCCAACCAAACACCTGCTAATCCAAAGCTGAAGAAAAAAAGCCTACCAAACACCTGCTAATCCAAAGCTGAAGAAAAAAAGCCTACCAAACACCTGCTAATCCCCAACATCTATAGTTACTAATCCCAAACTACCACCAAACATGTGAAGCAAAACACCTAGAGCAACTAACCAAATGACAAATGAAATCTATCTGGAACTAAAAGCAGCTAAACACTAAACTAAACACAGCCACAATAAAAACGAATTACCATCTGAGTTTAGATAGATCAACTCTACACAGACGTTTCTAGTATGACTCACTCTCTGTGCATAACGCAGGTTTGCTAAACACTAACGCCCATCTCTGAAACATTATTTAAGGTTACTGTGTTCAAACGAAACTGAGGTCCAGGTGGCACTCACACTGAGATGACATCACGCGTTTTAGGAACTTTCTGGCGCTTCTGAGGTTCTGAGCGAGGTGGAGTGTGGCGAATATTTAACAGGTGAGGTCTTCCCAGGTCACAGGAAGAGCAGCTACAGGTGTTTCCTGTCCTCCTTAAAATACCCTGCAGTTATTACTTGCTTCTCACACACACACACACACACACACACACACACACCCTGAACCCTAGTGTAGCTCAAACATGTAGTTACTTGTCTGTAGCTACATGTAAAGAAATCTCTATTCCATTCTTCTTTTCCCCCTCTCTCCTCCTCTCTCGTCACTAAGTGGATGGATAGAGCAGGGTAGACTTGCCTGAGGCTCGCGCTGTTTGGTGCGGAAGATATGCCTCCACATGTCCAAGCTCATTGCTGACACAGAGACCAACGACAGTGAGAGCTCACCACACACACACACACACACAGCAAAAAAAAAAAGGGGGAAATGCAAAGCAAACACAAATGGCTATCACTGTGTGCATGTGTGTGTGTGTGTGTCAGAGAGAGAGAGAGAGGCGGAAAGAAATACCAGAGCTTTTTAAGGGAACTCCAACTCATGAGCCAAGTCACCCAGTAACCATGCAAACACACACACACCTCTGTATTATCTTTGTGTATTTTAATTGACAGTGTATTACAGTAGATAAATAATGCTATGACTAAAACTAACCCTTGCCCTAATCCCAGTACCCTCAACCCTAACCTTAGTACCCCAAACTGCAACCTTTACCTCAGTACCCTTAACCCCAACCTTAGTACCCTTAAACCTAACCTTAGTACCCCCAACCTTTACATCAGTCCCCCTATCCCCAGTACCCTTAACCCTACCCTTAGCATTCTCTTAACCTTGGTACCCTTAACCCTAACCTTGGTGATCCCTAAACGGAACCTCGGCACCCCAACTCACCCTAACCTCAAGTACATTCACATAAAGCCGGATGTTTAAGAACCAAATACTCTTATTTGTTCTTATGATTTAAGCATATGAGTGGTTGCTAGGCTGCACACAAACATGTATACACGCACACACACACACACACACACACGTTCAATGATCAATGTTTTCAATGCCGTGTTCTCAGTATCAGGTTCACTTTGGAGAGTAGATGTGCTGACTGCACAGCTGCGCGCGCACACACACACACACACACACACACACACACACACACACACACACACCTAAAATAGTCATTAAGGCAATGGAGACAGACGTTCGCACCACAGAAGGCAAGATGCTCTTCAGCTTGCCTTCGCCCAACATAGTGTGTGTGTGTGTGTGTGTGTGCGCAGCCTTATTGGCAGACAGAACGAGACTGGGTGTGTGGGCACCTCTTTTCATACTCACAAGCATCGACTGCGCATGAATATGCATAAAGATGTTAATGAGGCAGTACATAAGAGGTGCAGCATTTACTGAAGGCCAGACATTGTTCTATTACCAGAACATGGTGCTCTTTGATTTCAATTGCTTACAATAGTGTAGTCCTATTGCTGACCACTAGGGGTCAGTAGCTCATTCACTAAAGCTGAGGCGAAAAATACTGTACAGTATCCACTTTTCCCTCATTAATCTCCGACATTAAGACCCAGCGGAGGGATTAGGGGGTTCACCGAGTGAGTTTTTGTTATCGGCTCAGCTCATTTTGATTTTGCTAGTCAGGGCCCAGCACACGGAGCCACCAAGCGGACTGGCATGCACATAGCACAAAAAAGGAACCCACGCCAGCAGGGCAACGGTCTTCATTTAGGCAGAAAAGGTCAACCAAATAAAAATATTTGTTCTTAATACATGTTAGGCCACATGGTGTTGTGTGTTACAATTTTATAAGGTTAGATCGTTAGAATTGTACGAGAATTCTTAAACCAATAACACTAAAATTGCGTAGATGCCACACACAGCTCGATTCAGGTGAACTTATGAAGCATTTCACCGATTCATTAAAAAGAATCGGTTAAAAAGAAACCCGATTTGTTCACGGGTGGGACATCACTACAACAGAGGGGGGTCCGGCACGCACAGCAGAGAGAGCTTGGCTTGTATGCATCAGTGTTAAATGCAGAGCTAAAATCCACAAACGGCACGTATTCTATCTAACCAGTCTCCAGCTCCAGTACACATGCACACGCACGCAAACGCACACACAGAGAGAGATTAACAGCACTCAACTTCCCAAAGCTCCCCATGGGTATTAATAGACTACATCTATAACAAGTCACGGCAGATAAAATCGGAACTTTCACATGCCCGCACACCTATGATTTGCACCAGGTGTCTCATCCCAAACTCAGAAAGCAGCGTTCAGACGCGCGCGTGTGCGTGTGTGTGTTTCAACTCGTTTCTCTCCTGCTCCCCATCCTTCTGTAAACATTCCTTCTGCCCATCCCAGTTTCTCACAAACAGAACAGATCCGGCAGTGTTTCCAGCGGTCCCTTCACACAAACCCCAGCAAACCAGAGCCCACCTGGGATCCTCCTCGAGAATTCCAGCACAGGAGCTCAGAGAACAAGCGAGTCCAATACTCTCCTAAAACAGTAGAGCTTACAGGAGAGAGAGGATCTGACCAGATACCCCGGCTCTAGAGACTGACAGACACAGAGAGAGAGAGACAGACAGCGAGACAGTCTGGTAACACCAAGTCAAAGCAACTGCACTTATCATTTTTTTCCTTACATTTTTGTTGAAATAGTTTTGTGTTTGTAATTCCTCACACAATTAAATATAGATTGTTTTGCCTTTAAATACTAAATACAGTGGAGGGAAAAAGTTTGCATCCCCCATGGCTTTTAACTGGGGGAAGAAAGAAAAAAGAAAAACGTACCTATATTACACAATTCATCTACAGAAAATAAGATTCCAAAATGTTAAAAATGAACGAGACAACAATCCAAATCATAAGACCAAATCAACAGAAAAATATTTTGCACATTTATTTTTTTAAAAACATTTTGCCATGATCCTCTCGATATCCAGACCTCATATAAAGAAGGCAGGAAAAAAGTGCTTGGGGTGGGCTACGGGGGTGGGCTACGGGGGGTCCTAATATTCCAACTGATAGGATCCAAAAGCTATTCGGAGGATACAAAAGAGGCTGGAGGCACTTATAAAGGCAAAGGAAGGGCATTAAGGGAGTTATTAGAGTTATTAGATAAAATTTATATCACATTCAGAAATGGAGATGCAAACTTCTGAACTGAAATCATTTTGTTTTTCCCCCCAGTTTGAATATCTTAGCATGCACAATTTGACCAGTTTTGTTACTTGCGATAATGAAGCAACATCTGTGCAATCGAACACTAAATGTCTTTTACCAGCAATTACATTTCTTTGTCTTCTTCATTTTCCCCTAAGGGTACACAAACGTTTACACGCCACTGTATTCAAATTCGAAGAGCTTTCAAACTGTGAAATTTGTTCCAACAGCCCCGACATGCACTACACATCACGTACAATATCCCACATACTAGTAGGTTTCATGGTCTTAAAAATACTGTACAATTAATTCGATCAACGCTATAAATCAATGAGTTCAGACCCCTCTCGTGCACCAACATCCAGAAACCCATGTTCTCAAAAAAGACAGCCAGCCATGTGTTCTCCTGAAAGCCTGTGCTTATTCTTAAACGATATGACGTATGCCGTTTATCGAGAACATCTCCTCCATAAAGTGGCGTGCAGTTAAATCTATAGAACGACCCGGTCCACGTTGCGTGTGCGAGCTCCAGCATAAGCGGTGAAGCAGAACGGCCTGCTCGTTAGGGGAAGGAGGGCACGGGGAGTGTCAGGCTCTTATGAGACGGTTAGTCAGGAATTAGTCTGACATGGGTTAAACGTGTCTGAGCAAAGTGTTACAAATCAAATCAAATCAAAGAGAAGAGAAGAGAAGAGAAGTAGAAAACAGGGCTGTGGCCAGAGCAGCTAATCCTGGGCTTTGTGGTCACTGTGGTAAATGTTAAAACATAAAAACAAGCTTACTCTTCTCTTCCACGTCTAATCTCAACTAGTACTACAATTTGCTACAATTCTAATTTTCTATTCAAGTGCTTTATTTTATATGGGTAGCACTTTATACTATAGACATCACAAAGCAGCTTTAAAGAAATCCAGGTCCAGATCGCTAACGAGTAAGCCGAGGAGGGTACAACCTTGCTTTTTTCGCTCCTCTCCTACATACTTCTGAACACTGTAATATTAGAGCCCCGCACTCAGCCGTGCACTCTTTTCATTAAAGGACAGGAAGGAGGGGGGCTGACGGACTGTACGTAGCAACAAATGGGCCGCAGTCAGTAACTGTAGCTACAAAGTGACCTATGTGGTAAATTAACCCAAGTCCACTAAGTGTATATAGAGTTGTTCAAAGTTCTAATTACATTTCTGATAAAACTATGGTGTGGTGGAATAAGTCGAAAGAATATTATACATGAAATAATAATATTACATATTAAATAGGATATATATTAAAATACACTGCACGATGAAGACACCTGACCATTTCATGCGTTATATATATCTGGATTGTAATCTGATTATAAAAAAATAAAATAAAAAAAAGGTTAAGCAATATAAAAGGAACTATATTATCCTCTGAATTCAATCCGATTCTGATCCAGTGGGTCAGGCCAAGTCATCAGACAACTGAAACGGGTACAGAGACCCGGCCTTCATTTGCATTTTGAAACGTGATTGGCTCTTATATTTTATGATGCAATGACACGCACCTGTCACTTGTTTAATACTAAGATTTCCCAATAAGATTTTTTTTAGCTACCCCTGTTTCTTAAAAAAAAATACGAGGAAAGCTTTGGCAGTGACGATTTTGGTCTGCTTAGTTAATTTGGAGCACAAATGTGAGTTAGACAGTGTTTAGACAGAGTGTATACATGCACGTGCACAAAAGACAAAAGCGCGAGCGCACGTGTGTGTGTGTGTGTGTGTGTATATAAAACATCATGCTTTTGAAGCACCAGGGAAAACTTCTCCCATCCTTTAATAGAATTTCCAGCAACCTCAAAAGCCAAAAAATGAATCGATTATTTAGTGAGCTGCTCAGAGGACTCACGCAGGCCCCGATTGGTCGAGCTCGGTGGCAGAATGATGTAATCCCACAGGGTTTGTGAGAATGAAATGTGAATGGGGAGGAGGAAAAGAGAGACAGACAGAGACAAAGGAGAGCGAGAAAGAGAGAGACACAAAGAGAGCTTAATCAAGACTTTTAATCAGCAGACATAAATATCACATACCATCACGAGAGAGAGATACCGAGAAAAAGACAATAAGAGACAGAATAGGAGTAAAAGCGAGAGGAAGAGAGAGAAATAAAGACAAGAGTACAAGAGTGAGAGAGAGAATGAGAGATCGCGAGAATAAAAGGGAAAGAATGAATAAGAGAAAGAGAATGAGAGAGAGATAAAATATGGAGACAAAAAAAATCCAGAGAGATAAGGAGGGGGAAAAAATGGCTGTAAGTGTAGAGTAACCATAGCGATAAGGATGAGTACAGTAACCATAGCAACACGCCACTATGTGATAGTAAATTGTACAGGTGTGTGTGTGTGTGTGTGTGTGTGTGTGTCTTTCAGTGCAGAAGCTCCTATAATAACTACATGAAGCATGGTGTCTGAAACAGTCCCTCTACACACACACACACACACCCACCCACCCCCAGGGGGTTTTGGAGGACGATCAGTGACGGTAAACTGAACGGCCTGTGTCTGCATAGAGGCGCCTAATACAAGCCAGGAGCAGCTCAATTAAACAATAAAACCATCAGAACCAGGACAGAGCTCCATAAATTACCATCACGCACGCACGCACGCACATCCAGACTGCATATACAATTACCAGCTCTGCTACGGCTATTGCTAATGCTAGTTCATAATAAACGCATCATGCATTATTCAATATAACACATTTTTTAGTAAGTGTCAACTGGCTGCACTTTGTCCCTTGACATGGTCTAAAATTACCTCGAGTAAAAAAGATAACGCTAAACTTCCCATGAAGTCTGTATTGATGATTCATTACTTCTAATTTGGTACTAATGCTTTGCACCCATTTTTATAAACTCCAATGATGCCTCATAAGAGGAATTATAGTACTTTATTGGAGCATTAAGTGTGAATGGCTTTAATTGTAATTTTCCACGCTGCCCCCCTTCCAACAGCCATTTCACCAGGCAAGTGCTGTGTGTGCGTGCGTGTGTTTGCGTGCGAGTGCAGGGTCTTATCTCTGTTCTGATGTTCTGTTCTGAACAAAAGTGACACAAACTGCGCTACAGATGAGACATTCAGCATGCGGCAAAATCACAGCAACACAGCGAGCGTGGAGGAGACGGAGAATGAATGTTGTTCTTTAGTGTTTTAGCTTTGTGGTGTGAATACAATGTTAGCATTAAAGTAGCTTTATAAACCAGCTGTGCACACACACACACACACAGAGTGGCAATTTCACACTCCGAGCCTTTTCTCTTCTTTTTTTTTTGAACTCCCCCCCACATTGTACGCTCCTTTGAAACAAGAAACAAAAGTATTGCGGAAACGTTTCACATTGCCGGTTGTGGTGCTGATATAAAAAAAATTTAAATGCAGCTTTAGCAATTACTTGTTAGAGAACGCAGGTTTTTAAAATGCCAGGTGAGAGGGTTGGTCCATCCTGTGAAGATTATGTTTGACCAATCAGCGGTGATTAGTACAGCAAGCTCCACCTCAACAGTTTTGAGTCTGCAGTGAAGTACCTATTCTGGAGCAGGAACTAAATAAATAAATCCTGAAACTAAAACCGGCCCTGGAAATGCGCCTAAAAACTTTCAAAACTGGTGCAGGTCATTCTGGAAATGAGAGTTCTGCAAAGCTCCTGCAAATCAGTGAGAGTGTGTGAGCGCGCGTGTGTGTGAGTTTGCGAGTGAGTCAGCACAGCAGTTTATCTGCCATGTTGACTGAGTGTAGTTCGAGTTTGCCCTGCCTTTGATAAAACCAAGAACAGCCCATTAATGATCAGCGTTAACACACACACACACACACACACAGATACATTTACTCAGTTCTTTCTTTTCATTATACCACTACACTAATCATACTGCTGACACATAAGGACTTAACTCAAGCACTGACACACACAGAAAGAATACAAGCGTTTTCATTTTGTGCAAGAAATCAATTCAAGCTTATGATCTGCAGTACATTATATCTGATTGAGTTTTCTTGATACCTCAGTCTTCTGCTTGCTTCTGCCAGTTCCACAGCTCAGAAGTTTTCTTTAGCGTCATCTACCAGTGTTGACAGTGAACGACAGTTTAGCTCAGGTGGTTAACACAAAAAGAAACAGACCTACACATGAAAGGCCAGAGATGCTTCTCTTTAAAAAAAAAAAACTTCACCTTGCACCTTTAAGCTGTAGGCCTGCTAGTAATATTTCTGTGTTCATCCAGAATTATTACTTTTACTCAATTTTTAGCTTGGTTTGTTGAAGCCTCATATAGCCCAATATTTTTTTAAGGATGGTATTTTAGAGAAGGCCATTTAAACATTTCTATGTTCCTGCAGAATCATGACCTTTATTTACTGTATGTTTTGGTTGTTAAAGCTAAGCAATACTGTTGTGGCAAAACATAATAATAATTTTATTTTAGGCTGGTTGCTACCTACATAATAAATATTTTTATTTGAGTACTTTAAGGCTGGTTTCTCTAACCCCCACCATTTCTGTACTCTATCAGCTGATACTTAAAATTGAATACTTAGTACTCAAATCAATATTTAAAAATTGGTATTGGTGCATCTTAAATATCTCAGCCTCCTTTCTGCCTCTCTGTGTACCCCTTCCCTCTCTCTCTCTCTTTCGCTCCATGTCTATCTGTTTTAATTTTAACCATAATGTAATAAAGCTTGCATTCGGCTGTGCCCCCACTTGCCCCCCGGCCTCTGCTGGTTTCCATAGTGACAATCTGGAGGAAGTGATAATGGAGGGTTCTCTTGTAAAATAAACGACTGCATAGAGAACGCTCTTCTTCTTCTTTCTGTCAAATGAATCCACTGATTATTCATTGCATTGCTCCTACAAAGTGGCAGACAGAGAGAAATAGAGGGAGAGCAAAATGGAAGGAGAGAGAGTTGGAAGGGGGTGAGAGAAGGATGGAGAGACAACTAGAGAAAGAGAAATGGAAGAAGAGAGAGTTGGAGGGCCAGAGAGATAATGAAAGACATATATGGAGGAAAAACAGAGGTAGAGAGATAGAGGGAGACAAAGATGGAGGAACAGTGAGAGATGGAGGGAGAAATAGGGGAGAGAGGAATAGAGGGAGAGATGAAGGGACAGGAGAATGGAGGAAAAGGGAGATGGAAGGACAGAGATATGGAGAAAAAAATAGGAGAAAGAGATGGGGGAGAGAGAGAAGGAAAATAAAAATAAGGTAGAAAGATGGAGGGAGAGAGATGGAGGGAGAAAGAGATGGAGGGAGAGAAAGATGGAGGGAGAAAAAGATGGAAGGAGAAAAAGATGGAAGGAGAGAGATGGAGGGAGAGAAAGATGGAGGGAGAAAAGATGGAGAGAGAAAAAGATGGAGGGAGAAAAAGATGGAGGGAGAGAGATAGAAGGAGAGAAAGATGGAGGGAGAGAAAGATGGAGGGAGAAAGAGATGCAGGGAGAGAGATGGAGGGAGAGAGAAAGAGATGGAGGGAGAAATAGATGCAGGGAGAGAGATGGAGGGAGAAAGATACAGGGAGAGAGATGGAGGGAGAGAGAAAGAGATGGAGAGATATGGAGGGAGAAAGAGATGGGGGAGAGAGATAGGGGAGCGATATGGAGGGAGAGAGAGAGGGAGAAAGAGATGGAGGTTGATGTTCTGAATCATTCTGCATGCAGGGTGGATGCTTGTCCCATCTAGTGTAGCTCTGGTGACTGAGTGGACCGCAGACCTCACTTCCATACAGCACAATGGGCTGTAAATTGAGAAGGGTATATCAGGGAAATGCAATCTGTTTCAGCTTCTCCAGTAGGTTATTAATGTAAACATCGAACAGTGTTGGGCTCAGTGTTGCTGCATCCCTGTCCCACCCCTCATCCCGAAGTAAAGAACTGAAACAGTTTGTCCCTTTTTACCTCACATATTATACCCACGTACATACACTATAAAGCTAGAGTTAGTAATTTTGGTAGAAGTTTGCTGAAATTAGATGTTTTGAAACTCAAAATCTAAACAAATGCAGCCCCTCTGTTTAGTGTTCACTCCAAAGCTATGCGCCCAAAATACATGCACATGTGCTGCCTAGGCATGAACACCTGAATTCTAATGCAGGGGAGCTTTGTGAACTGACAGGCAAGTAAAGATGCCTCTTTGCCCTGACTGGTTTAATGTTGGTGGTCCACATCATTTCTTTGTTCTCCTGTTTACAGAACCTGGGGCACCACAGAGACAGATATTTTATTGACAGCTGCTGTGAGGATAACTTAACCACATATTGCAGGGAGTGTTCTGACTTAAAAATCACTGACCCGACATTTAATAGTATCATAAATTTTAGCCCCTACACCACTTTGGAGTAATTTGTAATGCACAACTTTTTGCCAAATGGAATCGAATGCTTTTTAAAATCAACAAAACAAGGAAAGATGCTGAAATGTTTTGTTGGATTGACATGGTGGTTGATTAGGGTGTCTAAGGTGTATGTGTTCAATAGTATGGTGATTTAGAAGGAAAATAATCTGACTCCAACATTGTGTTTGGTAAGGAAGGGCTTTAAATCCCCAAAGTCACATCTTACAATCTGTTTTTGATTTTAAAGATTTGAGTTTGACTCATTTTTCTAGTGTTATTGGCTGGTCAAGTGGATTTTGATTATTCTTAATAGTACAATTACTGGCCACTTTATTAGACACTCATAGTTTGTTGGTTGACCTTGTAGGTGTACAGTTAAAGCATTTTATTTTCTATACATGTGTTAATTGTCCTCTAACCCTTCTATTAGTGCTAAGTTTCTGACCACAAGACCGCTGTTGGCTGGAAATGTTTGTTAGGTGGACTGTTTCCTAACTTAGCACTGACACAGAGGTGTTTAAAAAACCCAGCAACTCCCACACACACGCTACCATGCCACTACCATGTCAGTATCACTGCTGTGCTAAAAATGGTCCACCATCCAAATAATATCTGGTCAGCGGTGGTCCTATGGTGGTCCCTTACCATTGATGGATGAGGTAGAGGGGGGCTGATAGATTGTGCATAGAAACAAATGGGCTACAGTCAGTAATTGTATACCTACAAAGTGACCTATATAATACATGTACCTGATAAAATGGTCAATGAGTGTAGCTGTAAGGTTGGTTTGCCTAATAATATGGACATTCAGTGCATATTCAAGTAATTGCAGTTTCTGTCTGGTTATGTTGGAATTTAAAGAGATCTCCTTATAAAGATTTTGAAAGGGTTTTATTCCACATTTTTTTGTGCTCAAGTTTTTCCACCTCTCCCAGAACATATTCTGCTTAGTGAAGTCTTCAATTTAGTAGATGAGTTAATAGTATTTCTTACAGAATGTTGATCTCCTTTTTGTCTGTGTTCTTGATTTGGCATTTAAAAATAAAATCTTTGACTGAAAGATTTGCAGTAGTTGGCATTTTTTTCTTCTTCTTTTTTTAAAGATACTGTTGCTCTCACTCTCTTTTGAAAAAGTGTGCATGTACTTCTATGTTGGTCCATTAAAATTGATTGGTTGGTATGTGTGTGTGTGTGTGTGCATGTTGGTCCATTAGAATTGATTGGTGTGTGTGTGTGCGTGCATGCGTGTGTGCGAGAATTCGGTGTTACTGGCAGGGCGGGTGAGAAGCAGGGAGTGAGCTGAATTTTCCTCTTTACCATGAAGAATCAGCATTATAAAAGAAATACTAATTCAAAATAGTGTGCGACTCCCAAACGAGTGTGAGCGAGAGTGTGTGTTGATATCTGTGCATGGGACAGAGTTTACCATAGCAAAGTCGTTGTGCTTTATGTATATGGTGGTGACTGCTGCCAAACTGGTGTTGGTCTAACAGCCTCCTCCATCCCGGTGTGCGTGAACGATGATTCTCCATGTAAAACACAAAAGAAAGATTAGATTAGATGATAATGACTTGCAGCTGCTGATGAAGGATGAACTGTGAAGGAGTAGGAACAGCATGAGAGGCTGCAGAGCCATCATTACTGACACACTACGGGGTGAATAGTGTGCTGGAAAAGTGTTTCAGTAATAATGAATAAAAACGGACTTGTACACACACATGCGCGCGCACACACACACACACACACACACACACACACGGTCATGCAGTCTCTGCTTGGTGCAGTGTGTATTACTCTTGTGTTCTCTGAAGTGCTTGATCATTTTTCCATTAGAGAGAAAGATGTGGAGAAAACACTCACGTCATTCATTTTTAAAACACTGCACCACAAGATGTGTGTCTTCAGCAGGAAAAAAACAAACAATGAAACTGCGAAATCAGGGACACTAGTGATCTCACTTGATCAGAGAGAGAGAGAGAGAGAAATAGAGAAAGAGGGAGCGTGATGATGATGAGTGATGTTTTGCTCTCCACACTTTAGTGATCAGGCAGCTTCTGTTTAAATAACCAATGAATTCAAATGCACCAACACACACACACACAAACCAATTCCAATTAATTCTAATGCACCAACACACACACACACACACCAACCAATCAATTTAAATTGACCAACACAGAGGCACACCCACAAAAAAGTTGGTATATGAGAGAGAGAGAGAGAGAGAGAGAGAGAGAGAGAGAGAGAGAAAGAGAGGGGGGGGACAACAATTATGATGATGAAAGTAATGTGTTGCTCTCCAAACTTTTCAAACACAAGCTCAAGTGATGAGGCAGCTTCTGTTTAACCAAATAATCAATTCTAATGTACAAACACTAGTTATATTATAGTTTCATGAAACTATCAGTACCGGCACTAGTAGCACTAATAATTTCTTTATTAAATGTTTTATAGGTTAACGGCATGAATATGTATTATGCTATTTTGTATAACAGCCAAACACACTGTATGGCGTTAGGGGGTGCTAATCACTCGCTTTGTAAATGTTCCCACAACCTAAAAAAATACATGTACTTCTATCATTATGGGGACGTTTGGTACTCACAAAGGGCTAAAAGAGTATAAATGGCCAAGTTAATCAGGGGTAACAAGAAGCAGGTGACAAAAATCAAGTAAATAAACCAATGACTAAACAAGGGCAGATACTAGACCCAAACACGAACTGAAACCGAAACAAAGAACACATGGCGCTATTGCCAATGGAGCCGAGACGCGACGCAGGGACAGTGAGATTGTGAAAAAAAGAAAGATTTGAGAATAGCACATCAGAATTACGGCCCATCTGGCATGGCTGCACTCCAGAACAACAGCAGGTTTGGGATTAAACTGGAACAGAGAGTGAGAGAGAGAGAGGGAGCATGAAGTTCAAATTCAAGTAGGTTTTTATTGTCATTTCTCCATATACCTTGTATACATTGAAATGAAATGTCGTTTCTACAGGACCATG
>JAOUQW010038212.1:0-18043 GCA_028565825.1 Olivaichthys viedmensis | reverse complement strand
ATGTTTGAGGCAAAAAATGAACTCAATCTACTGTAGAATAAGTCTGTAATGTAATGAAACGTGGAGAAGGTGAAAGGAGTGTGTAGACTTTCCGGCTTGACTGTATATATATATATATATCGATACACACCCACACTTTATTAGGAACCTGTACACCTCATTCATGCAATTATCTAAATCAGCCAATCGTGTGGCAGCAGCGCAATGCATAAAGCGGTCAAGATGCTTCTGAAATAATAGTCGAACACCTTAAATGCTGGCCTCACCACACGGTCATTGACTGTTGCATAAGGTTGTGCCATGATGACCATAGAGTAACTGCTGCTGCTATAAGTAAATCCTGTCCACCCAGAGCTTGGCAGTGGGGACGGGACTGTAAATAAAGTAAATCATCTTCTCCTCTTTATGAGTCTTACTTTACTTCATCCAGAAAATGAGAAAATACCACAAGTTTTATGTTAACATATAAATGAATTTCTTAAACAAACATACTTATTTTTATTTCCAGTTGGTCATTTGGAAGATTTTGGTTAAAACAATCACATATATAGTATAAATAATATTTAACTTGTTATATTTTACAGTATGAAAGTAGGAAAAAGTTATGCTCTCTTCTATGCAAGTATTCCACTTACCTGTGGAACTGATCATGGAAGCGTTCACGATGGCCCTGGAGTGTATCGGCCGGTAAACCTATGGTCCAAAATGTATATAACCACATGGGACACAACCAGCAGAGAGCACAGACAAATTTCATAAACCAAATAAATATATAAGCATAAACAATCAGCTAACATTTAACAGTAGAACGGTACCAAAAGACTCACAGGCATGAAGCTTGAACAGCAGCTTGACGGTGTAGTGATACAGATGACTACAGTCCTGGGTGACCTGAATAAGTGGTGCTAGTTTACACTGGCCTGCAGTCAAGGCTGAGATGGCAATGGAAGTATTGAGCTGTCTTAGGACTGTGAAAGAGCAGAAAATGACAAGACTGACATTGCTTTATAAAATAAATAAATAAAACCTTTTGCTTCCAATGTTTTCCAATGCTTATTTACATTCTTTGTGTTTATGCGTGACTAGACAGGATGAACTCCGGAGATCACAAAGAAGAAAATTTGTGGTTGTGAATTCATAATATGTACAGGGCATGTGTCATTTATAGCAATATCTATTCTGCTATAATGCCATTGTACAAAGATAGCATGCTTTAGGTTCACTTAAAAGTAATACAGTACATACATTTCAACATTAACCAATTTTTAAGATACAGATCTTAGTCAAATAGCTGCTCTTAGAAGATTAACTGAAGATGATTTTAACCAAGACCTGATGTTTATACTAGGAAATGTAACTCTATTTACATGTTTAAACAACATTTCGTTCCAACGTATACAAGGTATATGGAGGAATGACAATAAAAGCCGACTTGACTTGACAATAATTCCTGTCCAACATTTTTGCAAAGCTTAGTGTGGGCAATAGACTGATCATTAAAACATGGGCACGCTCACCTGACTCAGCAAGACGAAGTTCTACATCCATGTAATCAAAGACCTCAACTGTGAGCTGGAACCTGAGAATAGTAAACAAGGCTGTCCCATAAGTCAACCATGACTTTTAGCAGCTCCGACACATTCATTTAAATGTATTATTTTGTTAAAATCATGTCTTCTGTAACGCAAGAAAATGTGCACAATTTTTTGCCTGTCCATTTCTAAGTAAATTTCAGTTGCAAAAACACTTCGTGAAGAAGCAATGATCTTAACATGTGACTACCATATAGCTAGTCTCATTACAATTTAACAATCTATATTAGACTGGACATGGTGGTGGAGAGGAGTACACTGGCCAAACTTGCAGTTATCATCCCACCTACTCCATGGGACCATTTGCACCATTACTTTTGCACTAATAGTTACTCAGGTACTACTGTACATGGGTACATAAGTATATTTGCACAGTTCTGTTTATCTGCAATTATCTGTATATATCTGCACAGCTTTTTCTTTATATTCTTTATATCATTATCTTAATTATTTTATTCTTATATTTTTTAATTCTGTTGTCTTGTATTATTTGTAAGCTGTTGTAATACTTAAAACTTTTATTGATACCAGTTGGGAAATGCATCTTATTTCTTATATTAACAATAAGAAATATTCCTTTTTAATAATTATTCATTAAAATCCACTTTTGTGGCTAGGGGTCATCCTACAGGATCAATAAGAGTTATTTAAGACAATTATTATTAAGATGACAAAATTAAATATTGAAAACAATTTTCTAGTGTTGAAAACTTTGCACTGCACATAAAATACACACATTAAATCACAGTTTCACATCTCAACTTTTTTTCTATGTAATTATTATTGAATAGCAGAGTAGCTTTTGACAACAGATTGTTGCATACTCACTTTTTCATGACACTATTTCCCTATTGTTTATTTACACGTAACCATATGGCATGGCCTAGAAACACATATTGCTGTAAACATGATGTGGTTACATAAAAATGTTTAATTTCACAATGTTTTTTTTTTTTTAAAGGTTTTAAAGTTCACAAATACTTTTCTAGTCTAGTCAAAAACCATTCCATCACATTAAAAGTGCTGGCCGTCAGGAAACTAGGTACATGAATGGAAGTTTGTTTCTCGCTATGACTGGTAAAAACAGGGTTAGAGTGTCTATGGCTCCTATTGTTGATGACAAGCTCAACATTGACCTTGGTGAGTGCAAATCTGCAGATAATGGTAGGGCCAGCATTGTCAAGGTTATACTTGGTCATGTCTTTGCTGTGGATGACTACTTACAAAATTAATTTCCTATTCAAACTATAGGATAACAAGCCGGGGCAATACTTTGTCCAAAAATCGGAAACAAGATAGAAGTGTTAACCCAGCTCTTGGCATTAACCATGTCATAATCTGCAGGTAGCATTGTTAACTTACAACTGAGTTACAACTAAACCTAAGAACTCTTGACCGTTTATGCTAGTGGAGTACATATACATACATACATACATATATATATATTGAAATTTAAAACACTATAATCATGTGGTTTAAGCCATGTTTCTAATAACCTGGGACATAGTTAGAAGCATAACTCTTGTGCATATGGACAAGGCAGAGGTGTTGCTGCCATTTATGATGTGGTGTTTGGCATTACAGAAAAAAATGACGTATCAAACTAGGTCTTTTGATCTCTTGGTTCTAATTTTACTGGTTTTGCTACTTCCAGAAAACTGAATTTATTCACACATGCTGCAATCTGATAGACCTCCTGGACTGAACACCGTCGTTCTACAAGAATTCTCTGAATCTTTTTTGTCTACCAACAAAGGTGTAATTGTTAGTGATTTCAATATTCATATGGAGAAGGAAAGTGACCGCTTTGGACTCTATTGCTGTCCAAGGTCTCACTCAAGTAAAATCACACCCTATATCTAATTCTGACTTTTGGCAACAATGTTAGCAAGGTACTTACCAGCTACCTGAACAAAGCTGTATCTGGCACAAGATCCTACCCTATACGAAGCGTGTACTCATCACTTACAGCCCAAGCAATCATAGATAACCTTCCAGACAAAGTGAACTATGCAGTGCACCATGTGTCAGATTCCAGCTTGATCGAGTACACTACATCTCTCAGGTCTACACTCAGCAGTGTAGTACCATCTTTATATATATATATTAAAAAAAACAATTTATAGAAGATCCATCCCATAGTGAACAATTACATGTCCTCATCAGTGCGAGTCCTCTGAATAGCATGGCGGGAATCTCTCAACAACTACAATCATTTTAGTTGCAAGCAACTTATTTTTTCAACTAGATAAAGAACAAGATTAGGTTATTATTATTTAACACATTATCTAAAACAACAAATGATCAGGTCATTTATGATTCTCAAATTTCTTCAAACCTTAGCAGCAATGATTTAGTTATCAGTAAATCATTTCTAATGAGACCACATATGGAGTCGTAACGATATTCAGATCATTTATAAGCACCGAGTATCTTCCATATGTCAGCCTTTGATTCGATGCTACTATTACATTAACAATGACAATTAGGTGGGTCTGCTTTCTCCCCCAACCTTTTTCAGCACTTTATTCGCTACTACCCAATTTACATTTTCCCTGTTCTAAGAATATCTCAAATTAAACCTAACAAAATGAATAGACTACAGATACTTTCACTGGCCATTTGACGGACATTGCAACCAACCAACTTTTCCCAGACCTTGTTTGCAAACTCACAAGAGTATCACTAACTTCTTCAAACAAAACTCTTGTATAACTTTCAAAGACGTGATGCTGTTAACTTTTTTCAATCCAGCGACTATATCTTGCTCTGAAAACAGCTCAGTGTTCAAAAGTTTGTTTACCTGTCGGAAGCTGGTGCACATATGTGCACATGCACAAAAGTGCAAAAAGTGGCAGGAAAGCATGGTAGTGCCTGGCTGCTAATAATTGGGTTTTAGTTTTTTTTCGCTTAAAACGCCATCTAGAATTGCTTTTTTTTTTTTATGCAGGTTCTTTTCAAAGCAAGTTATTGTTGTTACATCAAATTAGCATGCGACAAGATATCTTGAAATGTAAATATAACTGCAGATTTAAATTTTCAGAACGATTTCTTTCATAACTAAGCTTGTGTCAACGATAGGCGCAATATAAATAAAACTGTATATTATTATTATCATCATATAATAATCATCATCATCATCATCAGTAGTAGTAGTAGTAGTAGTATTATAAAGTGTTTGCACGTTTAAAAAGTGGCTACGTTTAAACTTGATGCGTGGCTGAGACCGAAACTACTTCATGAGTTCCATGAGCGTATGGGAATGGAGAGTTGACTTCCGGGGCTTGATGATGGATTTACATTACACAGCCACTGGAAAGAGAAAGTCAGTCCCACAATTTTACAATTCCCACAAGTTAAAAAAAATGTTAATATCTTTAGAACATTTTCTTTTTTTCTACATATTTCTGGAAATAACCAATCTTAAGTCAGTAAAAGGCACTAAAAAGGCTTGAGTGGACTTGCATTACACATCTACTAGAGAGTCCCATGTATGTACAAGTTATAATCCCACAAGATATTGATAAATGTAAATATAACTGTTAATATACATCTTCAGAATGATTTCTTTCATTTACTACATATTCCTGAAAATAAATGACCTTGACTTAGTGAAAGTCGTCATGTAGAGCAGTGCATGTATGGCTATTACCCAAACTAATTAATTTCATTGGTCAACGGGTGTATAGGGTATGAGAGTGGACTGCAGTAGAGTCCCTATTTCAGCCAGACAGTCAAGGTTTTTGTTGCTAATTGGAACCTAATGCAAAAAAGGACTACCAAGTGCACTCCTTCAAAAAATCTTATCATGCCTTATAAGCTGCCTAATTACTAATGAATCCCTAACCTGCAACATCTTTCATGTGGCATTTTTAATATACTTTACAACAGCTAAAATTATATTATGTATTATATTCAGACATGTTCACAAGTCACTTTTTGCAAGTCTGAGTCAAATCTCAAGTTTTTAGTCGTGCACTTCAGTTAATACTCAAGTTGTTAGCTGTCAGAGTTTTATTGCACATAAGTAAAAACTGATATATTATTTCTAGGGAAAGCACTGCAGTGTACACTGTACAGGGTACAACCTTACTCCTATTTAATGTTAGAAACTATTAAGCTAATTAACCACAAATAAAAAATTTTTTTACCAATCTTTACCAAGGGTGCCAATAAAATTCTGGAGCTGACTGTAATATCCAAAATAATGAACAACCAGCATTGGGTAACCAGCATGCAATGCAACTAACTCACTTATTGCAATTGCACTTATTGCACTGCTAAAATAAAAGTATTGAATTTTTTGGGAGAATGGTTTTTTACCAATTTATCATTCAAATTATATAATTCATAATTATCAAATATTATATTAAAATAAAATACTCAAAGTCTGAGGCTATGTCTATTTCTACTCAGGAGCCCTGTCTACCCCTCTGGACTTTCCTCGTGGTCTTGCGCATGTATCCTTCTCTATTTGGTTAGATAAAAGGAAAATAACTCAATTTTGTCATTTGACTATTTGAAAAATAAATATAACATCCATAACACTCAGTTTTTTAGGTACCTACAGCTGCACAACTTTACAAACTCTCAGATGGTCTTTCAGAAGCAGTGCAGTCTCCCCTTTGGGGAGATAACTTGTCATAACAAGGAGCCCACTAAATTTATAAAGTTTTATGGGTGTTTCCAGTTGGGAGAAAGAAAGTACTTCTAAAGTTAGAGAGACATGGGAGAATGATTTTGTTATTGAAATTGCCAATGAAGAGTGGGACAACGTGTGGTTGAACCTATCTTGGCTGTCTGACCACTAACGGGGCAAAAGAGCTGCAGTTCAAGATGGCTCACAGGTTACATATCACGCCTGTGAAACATAAATAAATATAACCCTCAGCTGTCAAAATTCTGTAAGTGCAAATTCGCAGAAGGCACATAGTTTCATTGTGTACTAGAATGTCCACATATTCAGGATTTCTGGAAATCAGTTCCAACTGAAATTGATGCGATATCTGGACAAAAGCTGGGAATCTGTCCTTCCACATGCATTCTTGAAATAAACAACCCACCAGGCATCAATGCTAATCTGACAAAGCTATTAAAAATCCTTATTTTGTGTACAAGAAGATGTATCTGCCTCCCAGTACCACACAATGGCTTAGTAGTGCATTATATATATTATGCCATTGGAAGCTTAGCTTTTAAGAGAGGAACCCTACCAATATCACAAAATTTGGGATCTTTTCTTGAATTACTTAGGAATTGATAGCGCTGACTTTTTACATGGGGCTTTGTGGACTGGCATGGGGGTCATTAAATGGTCTTCATTACTTTATTTGTATGTCTATTATATTATTTTCTGATTTTGAACTATCTAGCCGTCCCTTTTCCTTTTGCACACTGGATGCTTGCGTGCTCTTCAATTTGTGGGATGTCACTGCTCGTCACTTGATGTGCTAGAAGTTTTTGTCAGACAGTGGGACTGGACTTAATACAGCTCCTCCTGGGAGTGGATATCACGCAACAAAACGCAACTCAAGTTGGAATAGCGAATAACATGCCTCCGTTTTTGGGCAAACTCTGCCCTGCATGTGCAACTGTCCACGTAACACTTTTGGGTCCACAGTTAATTCTAAGGTCTGAATACTGATATACTAACTGAATATTGAGTGGTTCTAAATCATTTAAATATTGACATTTAATGATAATTGTCATGACTTGTCTTTTTTTTTTTTTTTTTATGCTTAGAAATCCCGGCCTTAGTTTTGTAGAATGTCACAAAATCAGTACAGTAAAATGGGGTGCCACATACACATTGTTTATGTCTGTTCCTGCTGTGCGCTCCAGGACCTCGTCTGTGGCTTCCAGGTTGGGTCGGATTTCAGGATGCTACAAAGAGACAACACAAAAAGTCTCGGAGTCTGGCTTTGTTTTTTCTAGTCTACTTTTTGTGTTATTGATATTTTTGTCTTTCCTTTTTTGGAGTGCATCTTAATAAGGACTAAATGGCCAAACATATTTATAAGCTTCAAATAAAGCAACACTTCATTCTTGAAAGCCAGATGGAAAGATAAATTTTTTTGAATCCTTCACAATGTAAAAAAATGACTGATTTGCAACTGATAGTACCAAATGTTTTAATGCTGATTAGACTCTATGTAATTTGAATCTACAAAAAACACTCTCACCGTGGTATGGAATGTCATTTTACAGAAGAGGAGCTTGGAATACAGAGAAACTAGCTGTCCGTATCCGTGTCGATCTCTGAGGTTTCCCTAGAGACAATATTGATCAATCATTAATATGATCCATCTTTAGTGACTCGCTAAGAAAACAGGAGAGAATTTAAACACCATTATTTAACTTACCCATAGTATTCCTGTTTCTGTGATGTTACTGTAATGTCTCATGCAGTCTTGTAAGGTCTGTGGAAGAAATTGAGAGTCACTACAGTACAACAAATCTATTCGAGGTTCACCTCTATAATCTCAGCACCTTCAACTCTCACAAAAGAAAATTTATTTAGGACTAGGCCAGATTTCTGGTCTTAATCCTAGACTAACAAGGAAGAACAAACAATACAACAGTCCCTGGAGATCACGACCTGCCCACCTCTTGGTCGCTCTGAACATAATGTTATTCTTGTAATACTATAGTAGAGACAAAAATGGGCAACAAAAACAAAAAAACATTCAAATATAAAATAATAATTCTATTAAAACTTTACCAGATGGGAAATGTTTTTCAAAACCAGGGGATGGCTTGAACTTGATCACAGGCTCATAACCTCCTATTTAACATAGATTGTGGACGCTGTTATCCCATCCAAACAGGTCAAACTGTACCCAAACCAGTCTAACTAAAGGCTAAAACTAAACTATCAACTAAAATGAACTAAAACAAAATTGATTTCTTACAGGAAAACAAACACAACGGCAAAAAAAGAAAAAAAAGAAAAGGAGTTTAGATGGAAGGCCAATCTAGCCAAACTCCACTACAAGACCTAAATGGAGGAATAGTTCACCTATGCCAATGCAAGGAAGGCATGGCCAATGCACAAGAGGATAATATGGGGCTTCTCCAAGAATGGTCCATTTTCAATATGGAGAAAATACTTACATTAGGGTGGCCATCACGAAGGACTTTATGTAAAACATGGCAAAACTTCCAACTGAGAATGGCACTATTGGACAAAGGCAGCCCAATAGCATAGGACCAGAAAGTGTATGCCCCCTTTTCCCGGTGGGTTCCCAGGATAATCCCTGTACTCAGAGTCAAGGGCTGTAGAACACAACACAATGGAGACAAATCATCAAGTGTCTGTTTAATTTGACCTTTACCAGCTAATTTATTTAATTCAGTAGATGCGGCTCTGAAAGCTCTATATACAATGTACAATTAAATGAATGACAATGAGAATCCATGGTGGAGAATAACTGAAGACAGTTCAAAGGATACTGCGCGCATGCTTCTCCTTCACTGGTGTCTCAGTGGAGTTAATAGCTTTACTGATGCTGCTGAGCTGATGGAAAGAGAAAAAAAGACAATAATACAACAGCTGAATGTACTGTAGTAGAAACCTAATGAATTACAAATATTCCTTTTGGAATAGCAACCATACTTAACTAAAACTTTATCATGCAATATTAATTTTATGTTAGACATAATAGTGGTAGTAATTGGATCTTTTGAAATATCCCCCAAAAACAGTGAGCACACAGTAGAGCCACAATTTATCATTTGTATACTGGTGATCCAACTTCTATAATAATCAATATTACCGTATATCACGGGTCAATATTGTGCAAATGATCAAGTTGTGCTTATCCGCACAAGAAAAAAAAAACACCAGCTACAGTTACATGTAGTCTCATAATGCATTAATAATCTAACTGATAGCTCAATCGGAATTAAAAAATAAATAAATCATGCATACACCTCAATCAGAATAGAGTAAACTGATTGAGGCCAACTTTTTTTTTCTTTCTTTTTTTATCCAATTAAACGAGGTGAGAAATCCTTTTAATAATCTGTTTAAAAAAAGTAATCGCCATGTAAAGCATCAGATTACTTGCACAATCAGAATCTGTGCGTAAATTCTGCGCATCTGCATTTGAGTCATATCAGGTCCTCTGATGAAACACAGTTCAGGTACCACATTTTAAATAATTTAAAAATGATTGTGATGAGGTTGGCTGTGCGGTGGGATGGGCATAAAGCTAACATTTCAAGGTAGATGCGGGACTCGAATGCACCACAGTAAAGTTGGCTCAGCGTTTTGGTTTGCCAGATATTTAGCAATAAAAAAATTAACAGAAAATGTACAACAACAAAAAAACAACAACACATTACATCTCTATTTCTTGTGAAGTTATTCCCAGACAATGACTTTAAATGTTGAGAATATTATAAGTAAAGGAAATATATCTGCTTCACTGATGGACAGTGTGCACATTTTCTGTTATTTTTAACAACTAGAGCCTCCTTGCAAATGTCACGCGAATATTGAATGCTGAGCCAAACTTACTGCAGTCACAAATTCTTCTTCTCGCTGTCTGTTCAATAAGGACATCTGGAGGTCATTTTGCTGAGACAGATATTTTTGAAAACTCGGCTAAAATGCTGCATCAACGTTAGCTACTTGTTACGCTCTGACAGAACTGATGTGCCTCTCGTTGTTAGAATACATTATGCTGACACTAAATGACACTCCTCGCACCTAACTTTGGATCGAATTGCATGTAACACTCATGTACACAAAGATTAACAGATAAAATAAAATAATAAAAAAATATAAATAAATTTATATAAAAAATAAAATATATTTGTTAGGTATTTCTACACTAGTAAGCTTGTCTTTGCAATATAATAACAGTTATTACTGATTATAGCCCATCATGATCCAATTAATATGAATATTTTTAACCAATATTAGAAGCTACAATTACAAAACTATTCAGGGGGAAAAAAAACTGTCTACAATGTGCGCATCCACAACACCCAGAGATAATATTTATGTTTCCATAATTGGCAATTGCAATAATTGCACAGATGTTAATCATTTGATTAAAAGTGTGCTATTGTCCAAGCCTAACAGGTGCCCAAATGCTAATTTTGCTAGAATGCAGACAATACAGAGATTGGCTAAAAGCTTCTGTCAGCTTTCAAACATTTTATGGGTCTGTTAAGTGTTATTCTTTGTTGGTAATTATAACATTGTGTGTTAATCATGGTGTAAGATGTTTGGACTGGAAAGTGCATTGGTTAATATACTTTCATTAATTTGAACAACTACAAATGATTCCCTTTTGTTCGGTTAATAATGATTACAACTTTTTTTATGTGAGAAAAAGCAATCACTGGTTTGTAAAAACCCTAAATCAAAGACAATAAATCAGGCCTTTATGGTAGAGTGGCCAGTAAAATCTGCATGACGGCTTACTTGAAGTTTGCCAAAAGGCACCTAAAGGACTCTCAGGCCATAAGAACCAAGATTCTATGATCTGATGAAACCAAGCTTGAACTCTTTGGCCTGAATGCCAAGCGTTAAGTCTGAAGGAAACCAGATGGAAACCAAGTTTTAGTTGTTCAAAGTCTGTCTGTGCCTCTCCTCCTAAGGTGGAATTTTCTGGGATTCAAGGAGCTGCTAAAGGGGGAGACAGCCCTCCACATAGCTGAAGAGCCTTTGCACACCATTTCTCGTCCCATCAGCCCTGCTCTAGACCAGTACTCCTGACCGGAATAGTTCAACCAGACGCTGAAGCGTAGGCTTCGGGGTGGTGGATGAGCATGTAATGTGACAGGGCCCTCATCCTACGCTATGTGCTGTTTGCTGTGCCGTAGGTGCCCCATTTTTGGAAACAACAGCCCTTTACATCATAGAACAAGTGCAGTGCAACCGCACATGAAGAAAGTCAGCCCTATCGCGCACGAGTCCTACATCATGGTTCATAGTACTAACACTATATTTATAGTCAATTAATTAGTAATTATACATTAATGTGCTTGATCATAAATACTTTTTGACTTTCTGATCTTTTATATGTAAAGCACCTGCAATTTTGAACTCAAAATGAAAAGTACTATATAAATATAAATATTATTATTATTATTATTATTATTATTATTAGCCTCCATTTTCTGAGGAGGCTAAGGTCCTTTTGGTGTACGTGGCAACCTGTTGCATACATTCTACGAGTGTGTAGTGTCAAGTGCCATCTGCATGCTGCTGTGTGCTGGGGCAGCAGCATCACTACAAAAAGACACTAACAGACTCGATAAAATCATTAAAAGGGCTGGTTCAGTTCTAGGGCTCAAACTGGACACGCTGGAGATGGTGGTGGAGAGGAGAGCACTGGCTAAGCTCTCAGCCATCATGAGTAGCCACTTCCACCCAATCCATGGGACAATCAGAGGTTACAGAGCACATGTAGCAACCAGGTACTCTTGCCTCGCTGTAGAAAGGAATGCTTTTGCAGATTCTCTTTCCCTGCAGACATCAGACTGTACAACACAGTCATTAGTCATTAATAATTGGACTATTCCTCAACGTGAACCATCATTGCTTTTTACATCACTTTGCACACTTTTTTATTTTATGTTTACCGGACCTTTGCACTATTCATATACATCATCTTTTGCACAAATAATTACTCAGGTACTGCTGTAAATAGGTACATATGTATATTTGCAAGGTTCTGTTTATCCGTATCCATCTGCACAGCTATTTCTTTTTATATTCCTATATCTTAATTATTTTTATTCTTATATTTTTACTTCTGTTGTCTTGTATTTTTGTACTATTTGTATGCTGCTGTAACACTTAAATGTTTTTCTTTTTTTTGACGTTCAGACCGCAGAAAATCTTGCCTGCTAAAATCGGATATGCCAAAAAAAAATTAATAAATCGGATTTGAGCTGCTTGTCTAAAATATAGCCAAATAGGCATTCACTGTTTCCAAAATATCACACCTGATCAAACTTATCTATGAGAAGATGGCTAAAGCCATCCCAACATAGAGCAATTTTTTGGACACCTTCCTCTTGTGAATTTTGCTTGTGCACTAGAGCAAATGTGGACAAGACTGAATCCAACCTCAGGTAGTTCCCAAACATGAATGCCAATCCAAAAAATATTGTGTTGCTGTTATGGGTACGAGGTTGTTTTTTGTGAAAAGAATAAAAGAAGACAGACAGACAGATAGATAGATAGATAGATACAATCATCTCCGTTCCTACACCCCATGCAAGACCCCTCTGATAAAAAAGACTCTGATAAAAAAGACGGTCTCAAATTTGCATACGAACATTTAGACAAATTAAAACTGAACTGCTTGCAGTTTATCCATTTATGTGCACGTTTTCTTTGCACAAGAGCACAAATTAATCAAAATGTGGCCACAATTTAATTAATTTGAAAACTCAATAACAAATTCAAAGCACACAAAAGTAAAACATGCACACACATTAGAATCTCATGACCTCGGTTTAGTATCTTGTGTTAAACTAAATCAAGTGCACAAAATAAAAATATATTTTTTTGTGGCCTCTCAAGGGCTCTAAAGAAAAGTGCAAGAAAGAGCTCAATTCCTTTCACCAGACCTACTAACTAAGAGAAATTTAGAGCCACTAAATGCAATACAGCAAAACCAGCTGCGATGAAAAAAGTGTAGCAGAAAGCCGAATTTCACATTTTTTATGTAAGGGAAAGCACGACTACACCGAGTTGTATTGCTTACGTGTGGCTTCAACAGACTTTCCAGATACATGGTTCCATCCCGACTTAAACTATACTTATCTATGAGGAAACATTTTTGTAAAGTACATACAATGAACACCCTATTTATTATTACTGTATCTAAGGTTGCTCACAAAGAAATGGAACAGCCACAACTGGTATGGATATGAAAGGTTTGAGCCTACAGACATGTTGTCTTCGACAAACATGCTGATGCTGTGCATGGCCAAAAAGTTTGATTTTGGTGTCATATGACCACAACACACGATTCCAAATGTAGTTCCAATGACACTTGGCAAAGTTCAAGCAATGCATTTTGTAGGTTGCTAGTTGATTTTTAAAACTTGACATCCCCAAGAATCAACTAAACTGTGCAATTCTAAAACTGTGATCTTCGGGTTCTTCTTTGTTACCATCCTCCTCACAGGGAAGTACGTGTCCTCATCCTGACAAATTTTTTAACTGTTCCACACTATTTAAACTTTTTTTTTTTATTGTGGTCATGATTGTACCAAATAGTATTTTGGACTGCTTATGATTTTTTTATTTTATATCCATGTGCAAAACAACAACTATTTGTCTATTTTGTGTTGAAAGCGCTTTTTCTTCTTAGTAATAAAGGAATTTTACGTGTGTGCAACCTCTCATTTATACCCCAGTGTAACAGAAAATGCAACAATAGAGTTCCTGGAGACTAAAATCATTACAATTTGTTTGCATTTAAGTAAATAAAAACTTTTTTGGGTGCCAATAATGTTTTGAGAGAAAATTATTAATGAGAAAAAAAGGTTCTTGTGAGAATGATTTTTGTTAGAGGAAAGGTAAGCAGTTTCCTCAGTTGTTATCTATTTTATGCAATATTTATTTTACATTTTTTGAAGGGCCAACAATTCTAAAGTTGGCTGTGTAATAGTAATCCAGTTCAGTCCACTTGATATGTTGATTGCCTTACCACCGGATGTTTCTCTCAGTGCCATGTACCAGTGTTGACAGTAAACGATTGTTTAGCACAGCTTCTTAGGTTGTTACCATAAAAAAGCAACAGACTTACATGTGAAAAACCTTCCCATTACATCTGCCCAGCCAAGGTAGATATGCTACATTGTTCAGAAGCTAGCCTTAATAGGCCTGCTGTTAACATTTCTATGTTCATGCAGAATTGTTACCTCTACTTAATTTTGAGCTATGTTTGTTGAACCCCAATTGCTCCCTTTTTTTATTGTACGTAGGCCTATGTATAGGCTTTGTTAATTGGAGCTAAATAACACTGTTGTGGCAAAATATCAGCCCACATACATGCTAATAGTCATTTTATTTTTAGACTGGTTGCTACCAACAAACATTTTATTTGAGTACTATAATGCTTGCTTCTTTTATAAGAAAATCCTATCTGTCCTCTGCATCAGCAGATACTTTAAGATTAAATACTTGGTACTTATATCGGCCTTTAAAAACTGGTATCGGTGCTGTTGTTGGGCAGCTAAAACCTCCTTGTGGCCGTCCTGCCTGTCCTTCACTAATGACAACTATATTCCATTCAGCATCAGATAATGCATTGTAAACAAAGGATAGGATTAGTCATTAACTGAAATTCAAACAAAGTGCATACACACAATTACGAATGCAAGTACAACTGCAACTTGTAACTAGCTAAATTAATGAGCTAAATTTAAAGTTTTCAATTTAGTTGATTTAGCAAGGTAAATCAGAAATGTTAAGTTAGCAATAGTAATACATAACGCATAACTTTAAATAAGCTGTGATATTCTACTAAGGCAGTAAAGCAGATAATTCTAGGTGACAGTAGTCCAGGAGTACCCGTAACAGTTTACTCCAAGTTAAAGATTTGTCAAAAAATTTAAGTATCGATAAGACAACTGAAATGGTTCATAGATCCTCTGACACATGAAAATTGAAAAACAGGCACTGAGCATAGGCAAAGGAAGAAAAAAAGAGAGAAGGAAAAAATATAATCTCCTCTCCATCGATACACATCCTGTCTGCATTTTTACATTCTTGCCCATAATGTGATTATTATTTTTTTAGGCTTGGCCTACCTGTTCTTCTCGTCGTTTCATTTGCAAGTCCAGAGGCCAGACCCTCCCTGTAATGTGCATATTCTCTGGTAGAGCCTTGATCTATTCTAAGCTGCCTGGTTCCATACAGTGACAGTTTATTGTTGGCCCTTATCAGCTTAATTCAACAAAATGCCTCCACTCCAACTGTATTAGTCAAGCTGAGGAAATTACTCAAATATGTTTCAAAATCACATTTGCTGATTATAAAATCATATAAACTTTTTATTTGATTTGATCCTTTTTGGAAAGCCAAGTTTAGACTTGAAAAAAGCATGCATTACTCTAGCAGGTAAAAGCATGTCATAAAAATCAGGTTTTCCCAAATTAAACTGAGCCAATTAAGTAAAGTACACAATGCATGTTTGTAGCTGGATATGTAAAAAATACATAAATAAGGCTACAAGTTAAAAACTAAATTTAGTGCATTAACTAGCTACCTTATCTCAGTTCATCTCAGGCTCTTGAGGCTTATTATACAATTGTTTTTACAAGTTATACAAATTCTTTACCTTTAGCTTTTGGTTTTCATACTTACCACACCAGCTATGGTGCACCCTGTTGGCATTCTTCAACTAAATCGTTAGCTGAGAGATGCAATACTGTGCTACAGAATACTAAATAACATGACAAATAACATTAAACAACAGTTTTAAAGGGTAATGAGCATAATAGTATTCGAATTACTAACATGTAATTGAATAGAATTTAATTGACTCCCCACTCAAATTAGCCAATTTGCCTACTGTGTAAAATGGTAGAGATGCACCAACACTACTTGATAGTACTTAAAAGTATCTCGCCAATACTTCAGGCTGTGCGACGGCCGCCACGCGTTTATGTTTATGTTTAGTTGTCCCTGTCACGTGAGTTATGTTAAATGTTGCCAGCTGTTCCTCGTCTGTCTCCCCTTGATTACTAAGTGTTTAAATACCCGCTTGTTTCAGTCCTGTGTTGTCTCTCGATGTTTGTGTGTTATCACGCCTGTGGCGGCGTGTGTTTCTCTGTTTAAACCGGTCTTTGTTCTGTAAATAAATATGTTTAATGTAAAGAAAAGCCTCGTGCTTGTGTCCTGTTACCGCCACTACGCAGTCGTGACACATGGTAATTACTCGTACTTCAGCAATGATCGCTCATGACAACAAATGTGTGAGTTTTTTAATTTTGCTAAATTCATGCAGAATTACTAGTATCAGCCGATACTTTAAGATTAAGTACTTGGTATTCGGATTGGTCTTGGTATCAGTGCATCTCTATGAAATAGTCCTAGGTTTTACACCTGATCCTCACAAAATTGATGTGAAAATATTTGCAAGAACAACAAGCTAAACATAAATGATAATTAAAAACAATTTTGACATTTGTAAACCATATGACTGCAATACGCCTAGTTGACAAACGCAGCTGATATTGCAGAAGCCTGCAAAATGCAAATGAGCAGTCGAACAAGCCACATATATTTTTTTTATTGTGTTATTTGAGCATTTGATCTCAGAGGTTCCAGATATTCAGCTTTGGTTCTTATGAATCCTAACCCTAGGTTAATTAAGGTTAAACAATTATTAGGGAAGGAAAAACTTTACCAGGTCCGTCCACTTCATCTCTCTCAGTTTATGTCACTGCTGCTCTGCTCTGCCCCTCCCCTCCCTCTGACCCCGAGCTGAGTAGGTGGCGATAGTATGTCATAAACTGTTATGTCAAACGCCTCAAGAATAATGTTAAGAACATGCGTATTGAGCGGTAGAGAAGGCGAAACGCGGTTTGTACTGTGGAGCAGTGGATTCAGGAGCAGTACAGCGGATATCATATTCTGGCGCCTCCGCAGAAGGGTGTAATAATAAAACAAAACTAAATTAAATTGCAAGCACGTTATTAAATATGAAATTACAGACCATAAAGTAACAACCTGGGGCTTTCTTCGGATGTCGCTTAACAGATTCAAGATAAGATGACGTATGCCAGATTTACTAATCGAGATAATTACAAATGGGCTAATTCGGTTCTTCGAATGCACCAGAGAACATGAAGTTCTCGAAATAACAAAATTGTACCCACGCTTATTTTTGCTCTTGTCAAAAGAAAACATACAATTTAAGTAGATATAGTTCAGTCCCCGTTATAGACTCATATGAAAGAAATACATTTAAAATATATGTGCAACAGTCCTTTAACAATAATGCTGTGGGTGGCAATGGCAATACGTCTCACATTCTCATGCTAACACTTTAATAAAAAATGTCTATCCATAGTTTCCATAGGGGAGACTTTGAAAACTGCTTGTTAAGTTTAAATCGTGTGGGTACTTTTCTTTAGATATATATAGAGAGAGATAGGTGTGTGTATGTATGTATGTATGTATGTATGTATATTCATATATAATATATATATAAATATAAATAATCAGCCAATCTTGTGGCAGCAGCGCAATGCATAAAATCATGCAGATATGGGCCAGCAGCTTCAGGTAATGTCCACATCAACCACCAAAATGGGGGAAAATGTGATCTCAGTGATACGAGTACTGGGTCGGGCCTCCCTTTGTAGCCCATCTGCCTCAAGATTCGACGTATTGTGCATTCTGAGATGCTTTTCTGCTCACCACAATTGTACAGAGTGGTTATCTGAGTTAGCGTAGCCTTTCTGTC
>JAOUQW010038177.1:0-18055 GCA_028565825.1 Olivaichthys viedmensis | reverse complement strand
CATGCTGGGATATGTGAAGAATCAATTTCACTGTACTGTACTTGTATATGTGACAATAAAGGAGCATTCTATTTCTACTCTACTCTATTACCCGAATACATTTGAACAAGTGTATTTCAGTCCCGTGCTAATCTTAAACAGCTCTCACCACTCCATCGCTGTTATATATATATATATATATATATATATTTAATAAATTCTCAACAAGACAAAGAAATGTCCGTCTAGTTTTCATTCGTGCCACGACGTCGCTGAATTAGCACGTGGGCCGTATCGTTCCCGAAACATCCCGGAGATATCCGAGACGGAACGGACAAATCAGAGGCCGCCACCACATCCGGGCAATTTGTCGAGTTGCGGAGTTGCCGCTGTTTAAAACTTATAAGGAAACTTTGGTCCTTGTCAAACAAAACACTAAAAATAAAATAAAATTATGTAGACGTTGCCTTTAAAACGGTAGACACATCGCTGCTACGGTAGCGAATCATCCACAGGCTAATGCTAGCTAATGCTAGCTAGGCTGGATAACGGGTCTGCCGTTTCTACACCGTGACGTCGTAAAATCAATGAAACAGCGATGATACCGCGACACACACACACACATATTATATATATATATTATATCAATATCAATATCAATATAAATATATATATATATATATAAAACAAACCATAAGCCACCTGAAGTGCGCGGTTTAACCGATGATATAAATGAACGGGAGGCTTGGCTGTGACGTCGCGGTGACGTCACCCGCCCAGAAAGGACGCAGTGTCACAATTTCTCCTTATTTATTTATTTATTTATATATTTATTTATATATTTATATATTTATTTATTTATTTATTATTCCGGATCCGGATGCGTGGAGTCAATGCAGTAGCGGGTAAGCAATTGAAAACACGATGGCCTGATGGGTTTGTGATTGCTATGTCATTACACAAACCCATGTCGAAATGATAATGGAACTTTTTTTTTTTATTTTATTAATTTATTTATTTTTTTTATTTTTTTATGCTCTATGTTAAGAGATGTAGGGATTGGACGTGGTCATCCATTTGGGCGGCGCCATCTGATCTCCAAAAAAAAATCCCCATATGGATCAGCAGCAGGTAAAATTTCCTTTTGGGTCTTTTTTTTTCTTCCCTCAGTCCAGGTTCTGGTCCAGATCCTGGTCCACCTGAGTCAGATCATCATGAGCTGCAGATCATCCTCACCTGCTCAGGTGTGTTACAGGTGATTAATATGGACTGGCTCGCGTTTCTGGAGAAGCACTGGCATATCCTGCTGGCTTCTCTAACGTAATGCAGACGGGGAGCCCTTTCAGTTTGAAGACGACGAAGAAGACGAACCCCTTTTGTTCACAGAACACATTCATTGTATGACTATAATCCTATTTAAGTATGAGGCGCATAAGGCAACCACGTACCATCGTTTTTATTCGTCGGAGCCTTTCTTTTTATTCTTGGCCTTTCCACCCACAGGACCCAAATAAGTTACACTCTGTTAAAAGATTTAGAATGGTCTGTATCATATAAACGTCCTAGTTTCAGTACAAATGCAGTTAGATTCAAGTTGACATATTTATGCTTGTTTTTAAATGATTGAGCTTTAGATTAGAAAATGAGCAACTTCCTATAAGAAGCATGGTAGTGTGATTGGCATGATTGAAATCCATTCAATTCAAGTGACCAGTTATTTTGGCTTACACTAACAAAAGCAGTTGGTAGTGGTTAATAGTGATGGTCTACCATGATTACATCGCAGTCCCCACTTTAAAGAACACAGGGTTTTCACACAGATGTTTGCTCAGATGTGATCCAGTTCATACAAGTTAGCACTCTAAATCATCACACTCGGCTAAAGACTGACCGAAGACACGCACTGACTTGCCGCTCACAGCCATTTTTCAGTGTTAAAACCATAGATATTAAAAGCCCCCCCCCCCCATATCTCTTGTTAAAACTGAGGTATGCTCACAGTGCACTATGGGTCATACACACAGTCCCTCCGCTTGAAAATAAAATAACCACTATCAAGAAGTCTTGTTAGAACGTAGTCTATGCTTTCTAGCATTTGGGACATTTCTTAAAATGGCTCACGTTCTAGTGAAAAAATGAACCAGACAGGAACTCTAGCTTTTGTGACAGAGCCAAAATAGATCAGATTAAAAGGTTTGAAGCTGTTTATGATCTTTGATCTGTTCTAGGAAGCTAAGCACAGCATGGCAGCTGCTCAACATCCAGAGCACCGCAACGGTAAGACTCATCGCAGCAAAGTATTTAGCTACTGTAACATTATATTATTATATTTATACAGTAAAGGTTGTGTTGCATTTACCTCAGTGCTGGATGCTGTGAGAAGACACTACCTGTTTGTGTACAACCTGCTTCAGTTCCTGGGCTTCTCCTGGACCTTCAGCCTCCTGACAGCTAATCTCATACTGCATGGTCAAGGTTAGATCTCACCTATTACTAAAACGCCAAAGCATGATGATGTAATGGGCATAGTCATCAATGAATACATTTACACTAGGGCTTTGACAATATACTGGTATGACAGTATACTGTAATAGGACGTCTCAAGTATAGATGATATTCGTATAAATATAGATGATATAAACGTTGTCTTGAAAAACGTATTACATCGGTCCACATTTCATTTACAGCCAGGTTCTTTATATACTGTATGTATACTAAATCTAACTGTATATGTAATGTATATATTTGATCTCTAGGTGCTTTTTACAGCGCGTTTAGCTCCTGTGCCACTGTGCTGAACAGCTGTCAGATGCTGGCCATACTGGAGGTGATTAACGCAGCACTCGGCCTTGTTAAGACTCCAATCTTTCCCGTCATGATGCAGGTAAGGTTGTCCGGCTGTATCCCAAATTTGTGTGCATGTTCCAACCCTTAAAATACTAAAGGCAGGCATTTCAGGCAAACTTGCCATTTGTTATTTTTAAGGCAGTCCTTACAGTAACTTTCAAACCCTCCTACAAAATGACCATGTTGTACAAAGCTCTGCCATTTTATTATCTATAACGCAATATGTTAACATGTACGGTTTAAGTGGTAATTGTGTCATTGAAAAATGCTGGCTTTAAAAGCGGCAAATGTCACTGTGGCAAATGTTCGTGCAAAAAAAAGTAGCGTATCTGCTATGGCTGTTTATGCTAATAACACTTTAATAACACTACATCAAGTATTGTGCATAACTGTTGAGGTTTTAAGATCGACCTCCTCTAGCCTGTGAGATTTGCTCCTGAATTTCTTCCTTGTGATTCATATACTTTCATATATTTATTATATGATTTTAATTTCTGAGTCTATTATTCATGTAGAATCTGTAGTTTTAGAGAAATATCCATTTTTGGTCTGTTAAAGCTGTCTCTGGGGCTTTTGTTATCAGCTCTCATCAATTTAAGCGGCTTCGCGTCTAGATGACTTCTGTTCTTCAATGCAAGTTCATGACCCGGTTATCGAAGTTTTAACGTGACATTTTGAGGATATTTTGTCAAACAGCAAGGAGACATCAGATCGTCAGATTAAAATACAAAATAACAGGGTCTAGGATGTAGCTAAATCGTTGATTGGATAGCAAGTGATAGGGCTAAATCATGTATAAAGAGGCAGGGGGCAAGTTTTCAGGCCAGTATCCATACACTGCTGGTCATTCCTGAGGTGTTTACACTTTGGAGGAGATAGAAGTGAAAGGAAAATAGGCTACAATTACAGAGAAAACACTCTGACAGACCGGAGGAGTATCACGTTTTAAATCAAGTTGCTTTAGATTTATTTAGATTAAATTTGTGCCCTTTTTTATCTTTCTATTTACTTTTCAACTATGCGTGATGATAACCATTTTCTTGAAGCAGTTATTTGAATAAATTTGATAAGACACTTTTGTCATCTTTGGTCTTATTTATTTTTGAATCATCCAAGAATCCTTACAAGCCTACAATTCCACATAGCTTTTCAGAAAAATGAGCATGTAGATGCACTCCACGTGAAGACAAGAGCACAGTGATCTTTAAAACGAGTCCTGGTGTGGAAAACAACCACACACACACACACACACACACACACACATGTAGATCATTTGCTTATTTAAAAAACAGTCTAATTTACTATTCAGTCTTTAGACTTTTGTCACTATTTGAAAGTTTGACAATTCTGACTCATGCCTAGAAAGCGCATAGTGCTACTGCACTGTGTGTTGAGACTGGCGTGCTATTTATTTTTGATATTTTCTGGTATTTGGTGTGAAGGTGATGGGGAGGAACGTCATCCTGTTTGTGGTGTTTGGCAGTTTGCCGGAGATGCAAGAGCGCAGTGTGGTGTTCTGTCTTTTCTACCTGTGGAGCATCACAGAGGTCTTCAGGTGAGTCACACACGCTCAGGCAAAGGTTAGCAGTGTATCATTAAATCTGTTTTCAGTCATCCAGGTCACAGATATTTAAATGCAGACAGATTTCCCACTATTCAGTAGAACCGATGGAAAACCTTAGAGGAGTGGGGAAACATCAAGTCCAGTCACTTTGAAAGATAACTACTACAATGTTAGATCCGTGTGTGTGTGTGTGTGTGTGTGTGTGTTTGTGTGTGTACAACAGGCTTGCATTTCCTGTGCTGAGTCTCGATGCCAAGTTCAGGATGTTAATGTGGCTCCGCCATGTGTTGCTGTATCCACTCACCACTCTGACAGAAGGTGAGGAAAACTGTCCTACACAGCTCCTGTTTTTACCACATCTTCCACAGTTATAGTTGTGATTTGACTAAGATTAATAAATGGTAATGTAAAAAGCATACAACGCTATTTTATAATGGATTATAAAGCGTTATTCGCCAACAGCTGTTGAGTCGCATTTGTGAGCCACGGAAGGAGCGAGTGTCCCACTGCGTAGTATGTAGTTACTGTAGTTTTCTCCCTATTTATGGGAATTCTTTGTTGGTAGTGAAGAAAGATTTATGCTGAGTCTAAGAGGAGATGGCCGCTCTAAAAAAAAGCTCTGTCTTTGAATCAGAGTAGAGACAGCTTGAAGAAAGACAGCGTTATGTGCGATTTTGCAACCATAAAAACTCCCAAATAGATATTTGCCAGTAAAGTGACACCATGTTGAAAAATATGAATGCCTCATATACAGTCAGGTCCATAAATATTTGGACATTGAGATAGTTATTGTTATTTTAGCTCTCTACCACAGCATATTGGAGTTGAAATTAAATAATGAGCTCAAAGTGCAGACATTCAGCTTTATTTTGAGGGTATTTACATCCAAATCGGGTGAACGGTGTAGGAATTGCAACCATTTTCATACATAGTCCACACAATTTTAGCAAAATAAAGCTGAAAGTCTGCACTTCGTATTCATTATTTAATTTCAACTCCAATATGCCGTGGTAGACGGCTAAAATAACAATAACTATGTCAATGTAAGTTTGCGAGTTCGAATCCCCACAATGCCACAGCTGTCCGTGAAAGCATTATTGGCCCTGTTCTCTAGGTGGGAAGGATGGCATTACTCTCTCTCCCCTATCGATTGGAGCGACACTGGCCAATCGTGGTGGTTTGTGAGCTCATGCATACGGAAGAGGGCAGTTAGCGCTTTCTTCCAAGTGCGTTCAGCTGCCCTGTGGCATAAGCAACAGTTCAAAAAGATGCGGTAGTTGGCTCCATGTGTTTCGGAGGAACCACGCGCTAGCCCTTAACCTCCCCGGTCGGTAGCTGTCATGCGATAGGGGAGAACTAGCTAGTGGGTGGGAATTGGCAATGACCAAATTGGGTGAAAATGGAGTATAAAAAAATAAAAAATAAAGAATGCCTCATGTAGACCTGGAGTTTCCCATTATCACATTACTGAAGTATGTTGGATGAATTACTGCCAATATATGATTTTTTGCTGATTATTTTGTACATGTAGACATCGTTTTACCCTGTGCAGTACATGTCTGTTTCAGCTGTTGCACCAAAAAAAGGTTCCTGGTGTGAGATTGAGGTGTTTGGGAAATCAATCTCAGAAATCACATGTAACTGAATATCAGAACGGATAGAGTATTTTCGAAAAATCAAGCTTTTGCAATTTCTTACACATCGTACTTACAAATATATAGTATTTATAGTAAGACATTCAGTGTAAAGTATATTTCCTCTAGTGGGTATAATAATTTCCAGATATTCAGTATAAATTAAGTTTTCCTCTCTGTAGAATATAGCCGTTTCTGGTATTCATAGGTGTACTGTATGTTAGACCAAAAAACAAACCAGTTTCCAGCTGCGAGATTGGAAGGTCAAGCTCAGAAATCTCATGTATCATATGTTTTTACCCCTTAAAGTCTGCTTATTATTCAGTTATTCATCTTTAAAGTATATTATTCAGTAACTACACTGAAACTAATAGCAAAAAGGGTATGTAGTTAGGTTAGGCCGTACTAAAGTTTTAAAGTTGCAATTTGTAATGTTTAAATGCGTTTCTAGAACTGCAACAATCATACAATTTCAAAGCTAAAAACCCCGATTCATAATATTGCCATGCAATGGATGTGGCTAGTTTAATCATTTTAGGCTCGTCTTTACATTTTTATGGACTGGAAATGAGCTCCACATTCATCCAGAACAGAGCTGCTCAGCTCTGCTCCTTTCCCCTAAAAGGCAGCCATTGAGGCATGCGTAGTTTTAACACATGGATGGGGCCGGTTGGGGAGAAATGGGAAAGCTTGTCAAAGTTTTCACTGCAATTGCAATTCACCCGTAACGGAGGGCTGTAAAAATGACCAACTGCTCCTTTAAGGGTTTAAAGTGTTTCTGTTCCAGCTGTAGCTGTGCTCCAGTCTCTGCCACTCTTCGATCAGACCAGACTCTTCAGTGTACCTCTCCCTGAGGCAGTGGGCTTCTCCGTTAGTTTCTCATTCTCTCTCCGACTCTACCTGCTTCTCATGCTGTTTGGTGAGACTGAAAAATATGATGTTTTCTGCATATCCTATGTGTGCTTAGTTAAATGGGTTTTGGACCAACTTACTTTTGTATAATAGGTTAAAGATATATGTAGTACTAACTGCATGTGTAATTTGTGTTAGATTATTGGCTTGTGGCGGGTCACAAGACCTATCATGTCAGGTTTCGCTAGTGTATTTCCATGCAACGTGACACACTTAACACGACTATCTTAACATTTTATTTACCATATTTTAATGATTTCTTTGATTCATTTTAGTACATGAGACAGACAGACGTATATTATGTGTTTGTGTTACAGGTTTCCTTATAAACATTAAGCACCTGGTGAGCCCGAGGCAAAGATGTTTTCGACTGAAACCACACGCAGACTGATGGTTATATGGTGATATATTGTTCTGTGAATATATCTACAGTACAGTACAGGTCAACATTGTCCAGGTAACAAATACCTGTACAAACAGCAGTGTTAAACAACCTTAATGTAAAGATTGTTTGCTATTTAACTTGCGTAATACAATTTTATACGTATACATCTCTCTCTCAAATATATACCGTATCTCACCCAAAACCATAATTATTTGCCTTAAATTGCATCCAGTCAATTAAGTTAATTGCGCATCAGACTTGGGTAGGATTAGAAGTGATTCAGATGATATTATCGTGAGTGTAAGAAAATCGCTACAAGAATTAAACATATTATTATTATTATTATTATTATTATTTTATAGTTCCAATTTGATTTGTATATATTTTAAGTTTATAATCCATACCTACTCGCTATTTTATGGAACTTTTATGTACAAATGGTGTTACTGAGCCAAACGATGTCTTTTGAGGAGAGTGTGCGAGTGTTTGAGTGTGAAGGCTACGAGATTCCCTAACTTGTTAACTAATAAAACTAAACAAACAAACTTCAGACACCAAACTTGTTTTTGGCTGAGGGACTACATTTGGATTAAGGGGAATCCTATCTGTATACTTGTACATACAGTTTATAATCTTATGTATTCTGTGTTTTGCACAGTTCATGTATAGGTGGCACTTCTTCCTATATACTATATATACTATACCTGTACATCTTAACAGTCCTATATATATTGGATTTCTGTATATATGTTACTTCAAACTGTGTGCTCTGTTTTCAACCAGTGGCTAGTGGGAGGTGTTTGACAGTCCGGAAAACAAAATGCATAGATCAGATAACAATATACACAGACAACACAGATCGGGTAATAATACATACAAAAATGCATACATCGGAAGCAAACGGGCGTGATAGTTTCTCCACACTGTATTTTAGCAAGCTGGCTAGCTGGAGTTAGCGGGCTAGCTCGCTACCATGGACCTCAGATTTGTATTAAACACCGCAGGAAGCTAGTCAAGTCACCTCACGTCATGCTCGAGTAGCGCGCTGTGAAATTACAGCGGAGCAACCCTTTCCCTTTCAACCAGAGCTTATATTTTAGCTAGCTAGCTAATGTTATGCTGTTTTATGATCTCACAGAATGAGCACAGTTACACTGCGGCGTCGGCATTCAGGCCGGTTTAACGAAAACAGCCGCTTCCCACATGTAAAATGTTTAACATTAAAAGTGGACGTCATATAAACTTGACGGCGTACAGATCTTGATTGCGCCTCCAGTTTCCTTAAGTTGAAATGATGAGATGTACGAGTTATATGAATTAACACTTTTTGCAGTATTATTATTTACTTTATCTTAGTGCTACAAGATTTTAATTTGTGTTACAACATTTACCAGTATTCAAAACGGGAAATCTTGCTCTAGAGGCTACTGTGTCACCACTGTAAAAGGCAAGTAGGCAAGTTTACAATATATCCATGTTTAATTTTGGATGTTGGTAGCAGTGTCCCATATAAGGAAGCTCAAACTACTAAAACTAATAATATAGACGGTCAATAACGCTTGACTTTAATGACTTTAATGTCTTCTGAATCCAGCACACAGTTCTGTATCTGATAGTGCAAGAGCAGTCTGCTCCAGAGGTTACTGCACTTCAGTAAGTGACGATTACCTGCAAGATGGGAAAAAAACATATTATTCATCTGTGTTATAACCTTGTTATAACCCAAGTTATAATTCAATTAATTAATTCTAGTTTATTATCATTACGTGTTTACACAAGTGTACAGTGTACAGACAAATTGGGTCCCTTCATGTCATTGTGTGTGATACCATGTTGAAACAGTAAGTAATGACACTTAATCATTTATTAATATTAGTAATAACTGTTACAAACTAAACTGAAAACCGAAACTTTAACGTGCTACTGTTTGTAGGCCACTAACAAAACTGATGTAGTATTTGAGAAAATGAAGCACAGAAATCTCATGTATCTGATGGATTTTTACCCAGAATGCAGAGCCCATGCTTAGCGCGTGTGATCGCAACGTTGACCTGGTTTGGGTCGGTGACAAACCCAAGTTTCTTCCCCAGCCATGCTCCACCGGGGTACGGCTTTTTTTGTATCTCAGAAAGGGGACAGGAACGGACTGTAGAGACAATGACATAAGGCCACTCGCTCCCTACACACACACACACACACACACACACACACCTCATGTACTTAAGGGTGGAATGGTACAATAGATTCATGAAATGATATCACAGTTTTCATTAGACCACGGTATCTGCTTCCCATATTCAAAGAGAACGATAATAAATGCCATATAACAAGGCAGCGGGACTGCAAGTGTCCAAAATGAGAGAAACTGCTGGAATATTGTTTAAAACCGACTTTTTGAGAGTATCACTTCAATGCTTGGTCAAGACAAACTATTAAAATGCTTCTTTTTTTTTAAATGATTTTTACTTTTATTTAATAATTGAGATTTTACAAAATTTTTATACATAGAATTGTTTGTGAGGTAGCGGCAAAAAGAAACGCACCTTGGCTCTTCATAATTGTACAAACGGTGATATCCTCAATGCCTTTACGCTTCTCTTTACTCTTCTTCAAGATCTGTTTAATTGCACACACCTGTGCATTGTAGGGTGTCAGGATGGCGATATTCTTGGCTAACACACCAGAATCATGAATTAACAGATCAGCAACTCGAACCTGAGTGTCATAAAACCAAAACCAAAAACAGAGAATGATGATTATGTCAGGAGAAATGTAATGTGCACCATCTAGGAGATTTTTTTTAATAGTGTTTTTGTAAGATGACAAGAGTGGCATTCCTGTCAAAATGTCAACTCTCTTCCTTCAAAAAATTATATTTACATTCCTTTGACTTATAGATATAAAGCATACAGTATATAGGTGTGAAAGTGCATTTTTCTCTTCATCTTACCGCTTGCTCTGCTTCCAGTTTGTTTGCCACTGAATTTTCATTCCCGACTGCTGTGGAAACAGCTAATCTGACCTCTTCTCCTTTAATGTCACCAAATAAGACAGCAGTTGGGCTACTATATTTATTTAGCAGAAAGCAGGTTCCTTGATCAGCTTCAGTCTTCAGTTTGCCTCCATAAAATTCATTTGAGGGAAACTCACAGATACTCTCATGCTGTGACAAACAAAATAATGTATTTTTGCTGGTTTAGAAAAGGAAATTAAAAATATTATTCCATGGTTGTTTCCTCATTTACCATTCTGTACTGTGTGTCCAGCATCAGTGCCCGTTTCATATATCGTTCAAAGAGAGACGTCTTCATGCCGAGCTCCTTCACACGAGCACATCTCACAACCGGCTGAAGCTGTTTGTGATCACCCAAAAGCACAATCTAAAATAGAAATAAAACAAGTTAAAATGACACTATAGTCCTGGACCAAACTGCAGTTTTAACAGTGGCTAATAATTTTAATTTTCAAGATTCCATGTCTCTGTTAAATCGCACGTCAGGGTTTGCAATGTTATGTGTAATTATAGAGATCAACCCAGCCATTAAAATGCAGTTTATTTATTTGCTTAAGTTTTTGCTGGTATTATAGCCCGAGTCTTACTAAATTTTCAGCTGTATTGACTTATATGTACAGTGGGAAGTTTGGTATTGGGACAGTGAAGGAAATTGGTTATTTTGTTAAATATAAATATATTTTGTTGCTAAATATTGTTGGAAACTAGACTGAAAAAGGCAAACTCCAAGGGCTACAACCAATTCTCCACATTCCTGCACAGTTCTTTAATTTGTGCATATTAAGGGGACATGAAAAACTTTGAAACACCAGGGTGCCGAGACCCCCTAGATCCAGCTAGTTATCTCCAAACAAACAAACAGCTGAATCGCACACAACCTGAATTTAAGGAGTGCGAATAACTTTAAACACATGCTCATTTTCTTCTGGTGGGATTAACTGAATACAAGTTGCATCTATCGCACCAATACCTGGAATCATTTGGATAATTTGGAAACTGCTAAAAATCCATGTTTAATTTAATTGTGCACATCCTGGTCATTTGGTAACTGTGTGTGATTCTGATCTCATAATAGAAGTGACCTCACTACTACAGACAGTGAAGCAGAGGCTGACTGTGACGTTCCGACCACAGAACGCTGACATAGCCTGAGGCCAGATAGCAAAGGGTGGCCAAGAGCAATATACAACTCCTTTTTAGGCTCCAAATAAAAAAAAATGTCCCCCAGTAAATTCATACCGACTTCATGCGACTTGGCACTGAACATGTTCGCAAAATAATTGATTGAAAATAAATTAATACAAGTTCAGAAAACACTCTTTTTGAACACTCTCCACTTTAACCATCTTTTCATGGTTAAACAGCACATGCAGTGGCAAAGTCAATAGTTACTAGGCTATATAAAAGAATACATGGTTCATTACAAGAATCTCCAAAAGTGGGTTCGCTATGGCACAAAAGCTAATAGATTTGGCCTAATTTAATTCCCGCAGTTTGTGTTCATTCTATCAAGTATAGCCAATAGGATGTAGGTTTATTCTTTGGCACAGTTTAGTTAAGTGCTGTTTCTTTTGGACTCTCTGTGGGTGATTTAAATTGCCTGTTTTGATTATTACCCCACAGCGCACCAGCCCGTCTCAGCCTGTTTATTTTAATTGGACACTGAAGAAACACATTGTGAATTTTATAGTACTCTACTATTTCTTATCAAAATGTCAGTGATTTGCTATCAAATATGTTAATTGTAACTCAAAGATCTAATGAGTGACGTAGTGTCTTGTCAACGTTCAGTCAATGATTGGCGGGAGTTTTGCTATAATTCAAACCCTGTCTGTTAGTCCCAGTACTTATGAAGACTAAACACAACAAATGACATTTCATTAATATGCAACAAAAATAACCAATTTCAATTCTCACTGTAAGTTAATGCCCACCTGCTGAGGGTTTTGAGAGGCCAGAGGGATGAAGGTGTCAGGTTCAGTGGCCATGGCACACTCATCAATCAGGATCTGTCGGAAGTCCATGGTCTCCATTAGGATCGCTTTCAAAGCACTCGAGCAGGTGCACAAGATGACATCATGTTTCAGGAGTTCATGCTTACGAGCCTTTTTTAACACTTTTCTGTAACTATATACATAGTTTTATTACCATTATAATATAAATATAATTGTATTATAAAAAATAATTTTTCTTGAAATATAATTTCTCTAAAAAATATATACACATTTTCCTTAAGTAACATATTCCCTGTTACCATTCAGTGTCAAATTCCTCAGTGCCATCTTCAAAAGCTTTAATCTGCTTTGAGTAGGGGTTTTCAGGTTCTCGAACCAGGTACATCAGTGTGATGTCCCTGTGAAATATTCCCAAAATTAGGAACAGTTTAGTTCTGATCATTTTAGTTTACAGTTTAAACTTCCCTCTAGAGCAAGTCTGGTTGGCAAATGCCAGGTTAGCTCTATTACTATTTTGCAATGCCCAATTGCTTTGCAGTAGTTTTAACTCTAATTTGCACCCTTCTTGTAAAAGATAAATGCAGTACATCCAATATCCGCGTATCTCTGTGAGTATTTCTCTAGAAGACTTTATCACTCCCTGAGAAAAGTGATGCAACCACGATTGCATGATACAATTGCTTAATACTATTACGGGCAGCATTGATTACTCCACATTCCTGGCAAGAACATCACATTGTCTCACAATACCTCATGCAACTGCGGGAATCATAGTCCTGGGCGTACACAAACAAAGGACCCTCCAGCCATGCTGCTTCACCACTGATGGCTCCATTTGACTAGTGAAGAAGCGGGTGGAACATACCCCCTGACCATTAGCTACACTGCATTAAACGCAATCACTTAAAAAATATAAAAGCTTGTTCCCTTCTGGGTCACACGCCAGCCCAATTTATGGTTCTAGATATCGATTTTTGACAATCTCAGGACATATTTGCATGATGTTTCACCTATGGTTCTTGCCTGGGGTACAAGAACCAATCAGGGAGAGATAGTAAGAGGTGGGAAGTGGCAGACAAATATGGCAAAGAACAAGACACAAGTGCAGGAGGTAGTATCCCTGCACAGAGCAGAGGACTCAAACAACAGTCGTTTCTGGGTGGCAGCAGTAGGGCCACAACTGACTATGAAAAGCAATGGGGGAAAGTAACCGCCTGAGTGGTGTCGTGCCTTCTTTCTATAGAAGATACTGCATAAACTAGAACAAAAGATGCCTAGCCCTAATACTTATCTGCTGGCAAAACCAGACTGCCAAAATGTAGATGACATTAAAACTCGACCTGGACCAGGCAGGGCCATACATAGAAATGGATTTTGAATTATGATGCAGGAAAGGGGTTCCTGAGTGGCGCAACAGAAAAGCGTTTACCCTATCGACCATATATCACAAGTTTGAATTCCGACCATGCCACAGCCTTCCATGGCCGTGAGTACAAGAGAGCATGATTGGAACTGCTCTCTGGGTGGGAAGGATGGCATTACTCTCTCCCCAGTCAATTAGAGCGACACTAGCCAAAGGTGGGAGCATGTATACAGAAGAGGGCAGTTAGCGCTTTCCTTCAAGGGCGTTCAGCTGCCCTGAAAAGATGCGGTGACTGGCTTCATGTGTCTCGGAGGAATAACTAGAAATGGGAGAAGGATTGTTATAATGGAGGGAAAATAGAGGACAGAGGGGCAGATCAAGATGTTTTCTTTCAAGACACACATTGCCTTCTTCCTCACAGTTGAATGAATGAATCAAATGGTTTACTCCTCCAGTACTTTCTTTCCTTTTTAAGATATTTTATATTATACTACTATTTTGCAATGCCAGGTTGCTTACTTTGTCTATCCATCAGTTCTCCAGTTCTTTTACAATCTGGTTCCCAGAGAAAGTGCCCTTGACAAAACCACTCCTTAATTGTCAATTTTGACAGTGCTGATAGTGTTTCTGATTAAAAGGTATTCCCTGTTTTTAAGTAAATATTTTGGTACGTTACCTGAGTTCTTTTTCAGGTTTCTCATCATGGAGGGATGTGCAACAGAGTTTTAGATCACTGCCAGGATATGGGAACTCCCGCATTTCTATCTGATCACTGTGGATGCGCAATGGCTTAAGGACTCCTCTTAGCTTCAACAACTGCTCTGTGATACAGTACCAGAGTAGAGTCAATATAATCTCATTCATAAACCTGGTCACAGAAATGTCAAATTAAATGACTGAGAAGTGGAGAATTCAGATGCCACATAGTCACATGGGATTGATTTCTACCTTACAGCCTGGAAGTCCCATTCAGACTTCCTGTCCATAGCATCATAGTTGGGAACCTAGTCAGTCAGACTATGGAATGTCATGTGAACTACTGACAGTTAGCCACAATAGATACAATCACACATCCTACAGAAGGGTTTCCCGACCTTTTTAACAATGTGAACCGGGGGTTCCAAATGACCCGCAGCCCGTTACAGGTCAGCAGTTGTTGGTCCTACAGCATTTTCAATGCTAACGATCATGTAAGTGATCTCCTGACAAAAGCTGGCAAAAGAATTACTCTAGACAACCAAACTGTAAGGCAGAAATATATCCCAGTCAAGTACCAGGCATTGAAACCCAACCCCTAGAGCAGACCAAGGGAGCACAAGCCTGGTCCTGAACGGTCAGAGTCAAGCACAGTTTGAGGACTTTCCTGCTCAAACACTCCTAATTTAGCTCAATTAGTTAAAAAGCATATTAGATAGGTAAGAATAGAAAAAATAACAAACTGTGCTGAACTCTGCACCTCCAGGGTTGTAGTTGGACATTTCTGCCAACTTACAGCAATACCTACACAACAATAGTAATTCACCTGCCACAATATCCACAGATTTGTTGGAGGGCCCACAGTACAGGATGCCATACTTCTTTGGTATCTCCTTTTTGGGGGAAGCACCTTGTACCAATATCTGGGGCTCCTTTGGGCATTTAGCTTCAAGCACCTTGTTCTTCATGTAGAACTGATATGTAATATGAACTGCAACGACAGTTTTGCCAGTACCTGTTCAATGAATAGATGTATGAACATGGCCCTAAGAGTGACACTTCAATACTTTACCTCATATTTATGTGTCTTATCGAACTAATTTAGTAAATATGTTTCAATATTCAATATGTACTATAGTACTAATACAGTATAGAACAATTAAACCAGTTCAATCTTCTCATGTTAGCGCACGCACACACGCACGCATCCTGCTTGCCTGTTCCCAGCCTACATCACTGAGTGTTTTCTATATTTCTTTGTATATATTTTTTGTTTAGACCCTGAACTGTTATTACCTGTTTTTGTCTTTTAGATATGCCCTCTGTACCTTTGCCTGTGTTGCTGGATCTCCTGGATTATATGACCTTTGCCTGCCTGACTACACTACTGCCTGTGAGTTTCTGCTTTTTGTGATAATAAAAAAAGCGTCTCCGCTACCTTGTCCGGGTCTGACAACGATAAATACCTGTGTCTCTTAAACATGCAAGCTGCATTTATTAGTAGTTTAAAAGAGCACTTGCAGACCAATCAACTATATACTCTATTACACTTAAGTATACTGTATGTACTCTATTACATCACTGGACACTGGCAAGCTCAGACAAATAATAGTCTTCTGCAAGGTTGTGAATTACACAGGGTTTAGTCTTTTGTTAGCAACATTATTTTTTACTAAGTACATCCCACTTTATTACTACAACTAATTTTCTGTACTGTGGCTTCTGCTATTGTTACAGTTTACCTGGTGGTCCTTGGATCACAGTAAATGGATTTCGCAAAGCCTCCTGGACAGCTCTCTTCTGACTTTCATTCAGAGTTTTAAGGTCCAGGTTGTCATCCACTGAATGCAACTGTTCAGGTTCACCTGGTGAAAAGTAGTTATTTCAAGTGATCGTAGGTATACAAAGCAGTGGTATGTAATATGTAGCAGCATGGTATTTTGTCTTGTTAAACAAAAAGCCCTGTGTAGAAAGTGCTTTGTAAGATTTCAGAGCTTACTGAAATGATTATAAGGGATCCCAGTGGCAATGTTCTTCACCAGATCATTAGCTGTTTTTATGTTGGCTACAGCATGTTCTCTTAGGCTGAAAATTTATAATAACTCAATGAGAACATACTATTTACACTTGAACAAAATGCGAAATAACAAAGTTCAGTTTTTTGATTCATCATTAAGTACACAATGCATAAAAGGTTATACAATTATAAAATGTATAAGATGGCATATCACATACACGTATGGAATTTTCTTTGGAATGACTTCTACGGTGAACTTGGTACCCTCCTCGATAACTTTAGGTGGAATGTATGGCATATTTTGGTGGTTTATCAGAAAATTTATTTTAATGATTTTTTTCTTTTTCTTTCCTTTCTCTTGTGAATCAGATTTGATGGCTACACCATGTGCAACCCATGTGAAGGGTAGAGAGTTCTGCAGATGAGAAAGACCAGAGTCATTGCACTGTTTTGCTTCTGTCTCTTCCTCTTTTTGAACATATTGATCCCTCAACCTGATGCATAGAAAGCAGTTTGTTAGATCAAATTCCAGAAACCATTCTTTCTTCTGTGTCTCTGTCATTTGGAAGAAACCTTTGAGAGTTGTTTTTGTGGTTCCCATCCATGTTATGCTCACATCTTCAAGGACTACACTATTATTTTCTTCCCCAGCATTGTAAGCAGTGTCCAGCAGACAGAGCTTACTCCAGATCTCCTGGTACTCCTTATAATCCTGGTATTCTGTCCTTGATGCATGACATATACCTGTAGAGAAGCAGACAATTGGATTTCTTGCATGCTCCAAACAGACCTCGAATGATGGACTGATCTTGAGGAGGTTTACTGTACGTTTTGCCTCATCGTCCATCTCTGTCCCAAGCTGTACTTGCAGCACTTCTCCTAACTTGAGTTGAATGTCCAAATCTTTAAAATGCTGTGGCTCTTTTGAACAAGCTTCATTTGACGGTATCCTGGGTTTTCTCACATCTTGAAGGCACTCTCTGACCTTATCCCAGTCTTCAACTTTAATTGCAGATATAATTTGTCTCCACTTGTTAACTGAGATTGGGGTTACATTTCTATTGCACTTTGACTGAGGCTGAGGCATGAAGCAATCACTGAATGAATACACTCTTCTTTTCCAGTGGAGAGTGATGGAATTATTGTAACTGTTATACTCTGGCTGCGCAGCTATTTTTAGGTTCCTGTACATGATAGTCAGCCCAGGCACTCGGTCAAGAGGAAATGAGATCACAAATTTATTTTCTTTTGGAGAAAGCTGGTCCACTACTGCCATTTTGGTCAGTCTAGAATTGGATTTAGTGGCATTGATTAATCTTAATGCCTCCATGTCAAAGTCCTCAGCACGATCTAATTGTTCCATGCCAGATTCACAAAACTGATCAATCATGGTCATTGTGTATTCCATGTCCAGTTGTTGCTCTTTAGGGAGCACACAGTGGAGAAGCCTCTGAAGGATTAGATCTAGGTAGCGTCTCATAGGGGAGGAAGCCCAGGTGTAGGCATTGAGTTGTAAGCCAAAATGGCCTAATTTGGAAGGTAAGGTAGAGCAAGACCTCAAAATGAAAGCATTGCTTTGAATATCCTGGAATTCATTTGCCATGGGACGCAGCGTAGGATGGATTTCATCTGATATGATGAAATGAATCAGGTTGTGAAAATCTCTAGCCTGTGCCAAATCATTCATTTT
>JAOUQW010038152.1:0-18060 GCA_028565825.1 Olivaichthys viedmensis | reverse complement strand
CTCATAGTAAATGTCTTTACAACTACTGTCCTTCTATTATTCAAAACGTGTTAGCCATTATGTTCTGTTTGGGTCAAAATGACATATTTTAAACTGGACCAGTACTAAAAAAGAAACTTGATGTGGTTGGCACAATCTTTCTGAACCAAGCAAATCAAGTTTCATCTTTAAAAATCATATTTATATGACAAAGGTTATGATCAGGTCATTTTGACATGAGAACAACAAAGTGAAGTAAAAGTTTTTAAATAAATTACTAGTGATCTTTGTCCCGTATTTGCTCATCCCAAGACTCCTATTCATAATATTATTATACTGAACATTCTGTATACTGTCAACACATTTAGTGCTATTTGCCTTTTTTCTATATGACCGTATACTGTAATGATCAAAATCCCACTTCCTGGTGTCACCCAAAGAGGAGGGCTTCCCCTTTAAGTTTGGTTTCTCTCAAGGTTTCTTCCTCATGTCATCTCAGGGAGTTTCTTTGCCACTGTCAGCTCTGGCTTTCTCTTTAGGGATCTAGATCTAAATTTGGATTTCTGTAAAGCTGCTTTGTGACAATGTCTATTGTTGATACAATATACAATATGATATACAAATTAAATTTAACTGAAAAAAAGAGAAATTCCTCAATTATTTGAACTCACACCTGGAATCTGGAGGATCCCTAGCCAGGAAGGGGTTTTGTGTATCTGTTTCCAAAAAACTTAGGTTTTATTGCTAATAATTGGGATTAAGATAAGATATATTAAGCATTGTACAGGATCAATAGGACCTCTATTGCTACCATCCACTGTAGTGAACAGAAAAAGTGCATAGCGATGATGCATATATTGAAGAATCACTGCCATGACCAGTGAATCTGTCCTTTTTGGCAGGGTACAAATCCCATGATAGCATGCTAATGCACCTCATGGATGAATATGCAGTCACCAGATTTGCTCATCTGACACCATGAAGACATGCAGCATCCGAAATGAGGGAAGGAGGGACACAAAAGTCCTATTTCTTGTGTATCATTGTGTCAAAGTTGATGTTCCATAGAATGAGACTCCCTCTGTGAGCATTACCACATTATAATATTCCTCTAAGGCAGTAGGGTTCAGTGAATGAACAGTAACAGCACCTGTCTAAGGCAAACTGCCAAGGCTGACCTTACAGCAAACTTCTATTATTGCTGTCAGTAGGTTACACCATGATGTCAGAGATCATTAAACACGTTCTACCATCTCAGTTTCCTAGCAGCACTCAAAGTAACATTACATTGAAAGTGTGCTAACTATATAAGCATAATAGCATTTAGCAAAGATTCACTATTCCATGATGATATTCTTGCTATTATGTCCCAGCCGGATGCAAAGAGCAGGCAAGATGAGCTCTGGCTCATGCATGCAAACCTGGCTATTCCTTTTGTATTAGCCCTTATCACACTTACACCCAGGGGTAAAGTGGGATTTGGAAGGTGGTGGAACTCAGTGGTGGCACTGGCTCATTTGGTGCCCTAGGCGAGATCAGACAGGGACGGGAGTAGGGGTATAGGGGCACAGTATACGGGCGCAGTATAGTTAGCAGCACAGTATCGGGGCACAGTATAGGGGTGCCTGTTCTGGACATGTCAGTTGCCCCGACATGAACGCTGCGCAGATTCGAGCGATAGAGAAGTGTGCGCGTGTGTGTGTCTATGCACACAGAGCACCCGTGCGTGTGCTGCTCGGCACTTGCCGCCCTAGACTATTGCCTATGTCACCTATGCAAGGTCTTTATTGTTTCTGTGACACAGCGAATTTGATGAATGGTTCCTGCTGTCCATAACGTTACAGGTAAACTCAAATTTTTACCCTCTTCAAGTCTCTGAGGGTGCCGGAACGCCATTCCGGATCGTTCCGGCCCAATTTAACTCCTGCTTACACCCTAATACATAAAGGCTACACAAGAAAGACATGGTTAATATTCTTGTTGAAAATACTGTATAGACTGAATTTCAATCCAGTCCAGGCCACTACAAACAATTTTATAAGTATACACTTGACATACTGCCTACATAAGTCTAAAATAAAGTTCAAATGGGTAATTAGTGGAATTTGTTAAGAAGGTATAAATGAAGGGAACACAGGGTGATCTACCAAGACATATGATTAAGTTAAATGATTACTACTCTGTCTGTTTGTCCCTTTAACTCCTTTTCACAGTGTAATGTATTATCACACTCTTAAGACACTCATTATAGGCTGGCTCTATTATCTCAGCTAATGGCATTATCATTCATGCCAAACCAACCCCTTTTTTCCTACACACTGGGAAACAATAACTATGGAAGAAAAGCAGTGAATTGCATAACCTTCTAGGTAGAATAAAATTTACCAAAAGCACAACCCCTCCCAAAAGGATATGATAGTTTGAAGGTTATTGCCATCAATGCATAGTTCTTGCTGTTGATACAGAATTTGGTTCCCAGTCTGTGCTGATCAATATATTCTTACAGAAATTGATGCATTGCTGCCAACAGAGTAGAGCCTTTTTGATTGGCATGGCATTAGCACAGCTATTGAACAGCCTCTATCATCAGCAAACAGCTTTGTGTGAAAGGGAGCGCAACAGGATCACTATCAGATTGTTCATATTGACACCTGCCTGAAAGTAATGACACATTAGTGATATGCTTGGGTAAAGTGTTAAACACATCTATATCTATTTTATAAATTAAATGCTCTTTAATTTACATAAAAAAAAGAATGTTCAACGTCATACCTGAATCTAAAATAAACTGGAATTAAACATTTATTTTAAAAAAATCTGGAGGTTAGTATTAGGCTATGGGAATCCTAATGCCAGAGGCTGTCACAATCGGATCTGTAGTGCAACCATATCTGCACTGCACATGTGCACATTTTTACAGAGGCTTTCACTCCAGCATTAAGATGCAGTTGTGCAGAAAGCCAAATAAGTGAAACTAAAAAAAGTGTAGGGTATGTAACTATTTCACTATAAATGAAGATGAAGTGTTTTATGTTGACAAAGTGGAAGCATGACTTCTATGCTGAACCATTTAAGCACAGTATAGTTACACTTACACTGAGTGTCCTATATAATATCTTTGTAAAGGGAAGCTATATACTGCTTATTCAAGAAAATTAATTTAACTTTAATGTAACCTTCACCTACAAAGGGAGTGCTAATGTTCTAGTGGCCCAATGAGGTGGCAATGGTCACTGCATATGTGCTTCCACAACATCAATAAATTGCATTTTTATCCTCAGAGATGTAGGTTTTATTTACAAATCACATGACTGCCAAGTAGTTGACTTGATTATGGGGTAACGCTTTATTTATGTAAGGCTTATGTCAAAACTAGGGAGGTGACATTGAAACTCTTATGCAGTATGACTTTGTCTTTATATGAAAGAGAGAAGAGTCCTCAATTATCTTTATGGGTAGACAATTTGAGACTGTTGTAGCTGTAATTTTTGGTCCTTGTCTTGCAAGTTTTAAGTTTGACTTTACTAACAGCACATTTATGAAGCTTTGAGAAATCGAGACTTTGGAGTCGTAAGGTTCTCTCAGACAATTTTGGGATTTTAAGATATTGAGTCATTAGGTTTTGACTTTGAATAAGGTCAAAGCAAATACAACTTTTTAACTTTTGATTTTTTTATACTTTTAAGCAATATTTTGGTGTAAAACTTCAGACATATATTCAGTGTGTAAGGGGCTGTGGGCAGGAGAAGAGGCAGGACGCAAGTGCGTAATCTCAGTGGGTTTATTAAACGGGCAAATCCATGAATCATCTGCGTTATACAGAGCGGGGTTCAAAACACAGGCAGACAGATGTAAGTAATGCAGGATGATCCATATTCAAAACCAGAGTAACAGGCAGGAGTCGAAACCAGGAAGTCAAAACACGAAAAGAACAAAGGAAACCGGGAAACTAGAGAAAGGACAGGAATAACCCTCAGAATTGGTTAAGTGGTGGCTCAGTGGTTAGGGCACTGGGCTACTGATCAGAAGGTCGTGGGTTCAAACCTCAGCTCCGCCAAGCTGCCACTGTTGGGCCCTTGAGCAAGTCCCTTAATCCTCCCTGCTCCAGGGGCGCTGTATCATAGCTGCCCCTTCGCTCTGACCCCAGCTTATCGATATGCGAAGAATCAAATTTCACTGTACTTGTATATGTATATGTGACAATAAAGAAGCATTATTATTATTAATTGGCACAAACACACGACTATACTTGGCAACGAGAGAGAGGAACAATGGGGTTTAAATAGACAGACTAATCAATGGGCTAACATAAAACAGCTGAGTGCAATCAGGAAACAATCAATGACGAGACGGGGCATGACTAAGACCAAAACAGAGACACATGTGAAAACATAAACAAAGCACATAGACATATGAATGAATGAACGTAAAACAACTATATAGCGCTAAGTGCTGGAAACCACGATTAGTGGTCAGAGCATGAGTTCCTTAACGGGAGATCATGACACAGTGGCATGTAAATAACCCATTTTTAACACCCTGCTACTGTATTAAACGTACAATCACGTTGACTACTGTACCCAGCTTTATTGAAAATCTCCCAGATTTATCAATTTTGATTGGTTTGCCATGTGACCCCACAGAACTCGATCAAGTGACTGAATGCTTGGAGTCAACATTTTGCTCTACACTAATGTTGCCCCATTTTAAAGGAATAAGACAGCCACTGAAGAATAGATACCAACAGTATGTTGTAGCTTTATGAATTTTTTCCATGACAAAATTCAAAACCCTAGACAGTGCAACCTTAGGTGCAGATCTGCGTGTTCATGGGCATAATGAGTTATGGTAAACTGGGATGTTTTGATGCTGTCGCCCCTTCTCTGCCACACAATCACTCAGGTTTGTTGACGGTGGAGTGGCGAGACGCTGATGTCACAGGGTGCCCTCATGTCTGTGTTACCTTCTGGCTCGCCCTTTTAGTTATGCTGTCATGGCTAGACCTGCCGGAGTCCCCACTTGCACTCTGATCACAATAATTTTAATCCAACATTTTAAGCCACTGTATGCACATAATAATCTGTTCTCTGTCTGTCGAGCTGTACGTGCACTCCTGCTGCCCAATGTGATGCCAGTACAAGATCGTAACTTACTTCTAATGTTGGTCCTTTTGCTCTCCAGACCTGCCTGATTGATACCGATACTCTACCTCTGCTTTGCTCCTTCTGCTTCTTTGGCTTTCTGCATTATGATTCATATCCTGCTTCTGTGGATAATCTCACCTGGATACCCTGGACACTTGCACTTCCCAAAAACAGTTGCCCAAGACTCACCTTCCTGCTACAGTGGACAATCTCACCTGGATACCGTAGAACTGCTGCTGTAATCAGAAAGACTGTCCCATGCTCATCGCAGGACTTCTATTCATAATGTGATCTTACCAAACATTTGGATTCTTTTTAACACAATTGCTGTTGCCTTTTTTTCTGTACACAGTGTAATGATCATAATTCCCCCTATCCGATGTCACCCAGAAGAGGATGGGTTCCCTTTTGAGTCTGGTTCCTCTCAAGGTTTCATCCTCATGTTGTCTCAGGGAGTTTTTTCTTGCCATTGTCGCCTCTGGCGCTCATTAGGGATCTAGATCTACATCTGGATTTCTGTAAAGCTGCTTTCAGACAATGTCTATTATTAAAAGCTCTATACAAATGAAATTGAATTGAATTGAACTGCCCTGCCCCTCCCAAGGCTAGCTCTTCCGGTAGCCATAGCTCCCACCAAGTCCGTGTGGCATAGTCAGGATTCAGCCTGCTTCGCCACTTCCTGTGCCCTCCACTTCTTTTCTGTTCTCACCTCAATGCCAGCCTGTGGACTTTGGGGTCGCTGGAGTCCCTGTACTGTTGGACCTGTTAGATCTTGTGTGGGCCACCATGACTGCAGAGGACAATGCTGCTGAGGCTCCGTGGTAGGCCCAGTCACCAGCTGAGGTAATGGCCTCTCAAATTCCTCTACAGTTGTTAATGGAACTTTGTAGATTAGCAGCGGCCAGAGGATGTGTGGAAGAATGTGTACTGGTAGATCTAGGCTTTGAATTTGCCTGGTAAACCTGAATTGTCCACTTTTGCCAACCAGGACTCCAGACGCTGCTTGGTTGCCCAGATCTAGGTTGTGTCCTTGAAGCCGCAAGTGAACACCTTCCATAGGCTCTTCTCAGTGACAGAAGGGTCTGGAGCATCGCTGATGTAAAAGCGGAACTTGTTGGTGACTTGCCCCTCCTTATCACCAGGGATCTCGATTTTGCTGGTTTAAAGCTCATTCTTGCCCATGTGATGAGTCTCTCGAGCCCCTGCAGAATCCACTTGGCACCCAGCACTGATGTAGTCGTAAACGTCAGGACGTCTATGAATGCTCTTTTTGGTGGTTGTCCCACCCCCGACAGGAGGCCACTGTACTCCACCTCCACTGCCTTCACCAGCATGGTCATGGACAAGGCAAAGAGGATGACAGGGATGGAACAGCCATTTATAATCCTTTTCTCCAAACAATGCCCCCTCTGATGCTATACCTCCAGTGATAATGCTCAGGTGGAAGCTGTCGTATTAGCCAAGGTTCATGTTCCTGCCTGAAACATCCCTCACCAGCTTTTGGGGGATCAAGCCGTAGGCATTGGCCAAATCTAGCCAAATTACTATCAGGTCTCCCTTTTCCTTCTCGAGCCTCCCTGATGTGCTGGGTGTACACTCCCATGTGTTCCATGCATCCAGGCACGTTTGGGACACCCCTTCTTCACTAAGGTGTCAATGTACAGTACTTGTTCCTAGGGAGATACTCCATCAGCCGCTTGGACATGATGCTGAAGAATATACTGTCCCTCCACACTGAGCAGTGAGATGGTTTTAACTCAATGGCTTGTGCGTTTCCTTCTTTAGGAATTCACACGCCCTCAGCACCTCTCTAGTGGTGTGCCACCTTCCCCCTATACCAGATCACCTTCAAGATCTTCCAGAGATGGCAAAGAAGTCTTGGTCACCTCTTGAAGACCTTTTAGGGCACCACGTTTGGACCTGGTTCCTGAATTTACATCCCATCAAACTTCCAAATTACACTGCACACTATTTTCAACTGGTTCATAGAGGTTTTTTTTTCTTGTACCTTTTATTTTTTAATTGAGTCTGTGAGGATAAAAGATGAAATGCAGTAACACATCATGTTGTGGGCTAATCATCTTAGCATTATGCCCAATTCATAATCCATGTTACTAATTATGTAGGGTCTAAATGTGAAAGTTCTTTATTTAAAGATTTTTTTAATTCACACTCTGTCTCTGAGTTGTGATTTTCAGTGGAGAAAATCTGGAAGCTGACACTTTTCTGAAAACTTGACTGACACCCCAAATACTGTAATTATTATTATTTATTTTTTTGCCATTTCTGCCTGGTCGCCTTTGATAACTAATGACACAGTGATTTAGAACCTGGAAGAAAATAGTGGCCTTTTGTTTACAAACATTCTGATTCGTCCTATACCTTCTCTGAAACACTTTAGCTGGCTAGATAACATTAAGCGCAAAACCAATGACTATTTGACAGTAAGTCACAGCATATGTTTCATTATGGGCATTATTTTACCAATTCTTCTGCTAACAATGCTAAACTAATTAAGCCCCAGCACAGTCTGCTGCTTGGTCTGCATGGCTATAGCTGGATCCTCCTTGGGGACCAAGTGCTCAGCAGAGTATATTGCTCTGTCACTAGCTATGTACAGTCAGGCCCATAAATATTTGGACATTATCATAGTTATTGTTATTTTAGCTGTCTAGCACAGCATATTAGTTGAAATAAAATAATGAATATGAGCTCAAAGTGCAGACATTTTGTCTCAGGCACTTCGTTCACATATTACACTTACAAAAAAGTCCTTCATGAATTTGAGCCCTTGTGAAGGGATTGTGCACGTGTTATAAAATCCCACAGGTTACAACCCAGATGTACCTGCAGGATTCTCACAGGAGTGTAACATTTCCTGCAGGAATTCTTAAAATCCCGCACAATTACACATATTCCTTTAGGAGTCCTGCAAGACCTAAACCTGCAGGATTCTAATATTCTTGCAGGATATGATGACTCCTGCAGGACCCAATGAACACCTGCAGGTCCCAAAGCTTCAGGATTTGTATATGTCTTTGGGATTCCATCATTTCTACAGTTTAGAAAACCCTAAACTTGATATTACCCATCGTCTTACTGGATGAAACGGTAATTGCCATTAAGTGAATTCCTGTGGGGTACAAGGGATTTGATAGACTTTTCCTGAAGGACATTGTTAATTGTAGTGGATCAAACTTACTAAACATTACTTTTACTTTTGTAAATTATTTCTTTTTTAGCTGTATTCATATACAGTATATACATAACTATTTCAATGTCATTAAAAAGAAACGATAATGTCCCCCTAGGTCATCCGCTTTAATTGTATCCAAATAATTTATAGCCAGATGAACACACAGAGCTTTAGCAAATATATAGACAATGAACACAAATTATGTGGCCATTTAACTGTTTATTAAACTCATAGGAAATTAACTAGAGACAAGCGTTGACATGACATTTGATCAGACATATTCTGTCTTTATGCATATACTTATCAGACTAAAGAAAGTTTTAGTTGAGTAATTATATAGGGTGTTTAAAAGTGATAGCTATTCAATGCAAAACAGCAAAATAACCACAATATTGGAAACAACTAACTTTGGGGAAGCTACCTAAATACACAATGTGCAAAATGCACAATGCTTTCCAAACTCCCTATCATTAAACAATTGAAGTGAATTAAAATAAGTGGTGTTAAACTCCTCAGTTTACCAAATACCTAGTGTCAATATTTACAAAATATACATACACAGTGCATACAGAAAATGTTCAGACCTTTTCAAGTTTTCCACATTTTGGTATGTTTCAGACTCATCTTCAAATGGATTCAACTAATTTTTTCTCATCAATCTACACATAATACTCCTCAATGACAAAGCAAAAACAGGTTTTTGGAATGTTTTGTAAATTTATTAAAAATAAAATGTGACTGAAATATCACATTTACGTAAGTATGCAGACCCTTTATTTTGACACTCGCAATTGAGCTCTGGTGCATCCTACTTCTATCAATGGTTCTTGAAATGCTTCTACATTATATACACACACACAAACAACAAACTAAACAACAGAGCTAGACAAGAATCATTGTGACATGAAAACAGTCAAGCATAGTAAGCACATTAATCAGACGTTATACACAAAATGATAAAGTCAAACAATATACAGTACATTCATGTCTTACTCTAAAATGGATTAAATAAATTTTCTCATCAATCTGTAAAAAAAAGCTCCATAATGAAAAAGCATGCTTTTTTATTATGAAAAAAAAAATCTATTTTAGAGTAAGGCTGTAACATAATCTTAAAAGGGAGTTTATTTTCCTATCAACATTTTAAAAAGCTTAAAAATTCAAGTCAAATAACTAGAGTACAGACAGACCACTTTCTAATCTACTTCCCATTGGTTGGGCTGAAGGCCAAAAACATTTTCATCAACTTCTGGAAGGCCTTTTAAATATACACATGTTGTTATGATGTCTGAGCACTTAATGAGTTGCACATTGTGAGAGATTACATTCTCCTTAAGCAAACCAGATGCAGTCATTCCTGTTTCTTGACAACATTTTTTACTTGTACCAACCTTAAAAAAGGACACAGCAAGCTGCCCGAGATGGCAGGAGGAGTTGCTGCGGGAGCTCGCGGAGCATCGACGGCAGGTCAATTGCCTCGCCGCCGCCGTAGCAGTGATCGGCGCACCAGGGAGGCGCGCAACCGCGGACGTCGGACTTCGCCGAGTTATGCCAGAAGAGCGAAGAGCTGCAGGCTTGGCGCGCCGTCCTTGCCACCATCGTGCTCATTGCTCAGCAGCAGCACGTCCCCCCATCGCGCCTCCGCGACAACCACAGAAGCCGCTCTGCACAGAGCTCTGCACCAGGAGTGGAGGAGAAAATCCCCCAAGGATTTATTTGGGGGAAGCTGACGCTGCAGGAGGCGTATCCGAATGCCCTGACGCTGCAGGAGGCATATCCGGGTTCCCTGACTCCACAGAAGGCGTGGCAGAGTTCCCTGGTGCTGCGGAAGGTGTCCCATGGGTCTCGGAGGCTGTGAAGGTGTCCCATGGGTCTCGGGGGCTGTCTCCTCCAGGGGCTCACCATCTCGGGGGGAGCACCGCAGGGGACCAACGTCGTGGTCACACCCTCACCGCCAATGGCCAGTGTGGAGGTGGCTCCGCCCCCGGGTATCGGGGAGCAGGACGTCTCCCTGCCTCCAGTCCCCAAGTCCGCCAAGGATGTCAACGCTCTGCCCCCGGTTCATTCCCCAGTGCAGCGCCAGCCTCCGAGCACCCACCTGGACATGGACGTGGGGCCCACGGGGCCAGGGCCCCCCCTCAAATGCCAGTGTGGGCGCTGCAGGAGCAGCACCATTGAGGTGCTGCAGTGCACGAGACCAAGCATGGTGGTCGTCATGGCGACAAGCACCACGCGCTATCTGTTCACATTGTTTGTTCCCCATCACGTGTGTTAGTGAGCCCACCTGTGTGTCATTAGTTCGTGTATTAGTGATTGTATAAGAAGCCCTCGTGTTCCAGTTTAGTTTGTCAGTAAATGTTTCATATCATGCTGCATGTATGTTTCTGTAAGTTTAATAAATGTCTATATGTTAATCGGCTTGCGCCTGTGTCCTGCCTCCGCAGAACACACCATGAAATGTCCAACAAAACTTTTACTGGGGTAGTAATCACTGTTGTAGGCCACAGCAACAAGTCTTGGAATTTTTTGGTAAAGGCAGAACATATTTATAATCTGATTTGCAACAGCTTGGGTACCATGAAAAAGCTTTTGTAGCATCCCATTGTGACCTTCAAACATGAAAGCACTTTTGCACCATAAAGGACCCCAATTCCTTACAGAGGGTGCAGCATGAAGCAATATATGAACATTGTATGAGACATGACACTTCCCATACAACCTCTCAAAACGGTCAACAAATGTTGACAGAAGCGCTTCTGCCGTGTTCACATTGTACAGTGTAAGGCTATCATTCAGCAGCAAGTATGTGGCTTGAACTAAAAGCAGTAGATGTTCAAGGTACGGTTGGGATAAAATGCCACTTCAGCAGGGAATACTGTACTTTTTCAAGCTCTCTCCCCAAATACCAAGACTCTTGGTGGCATCTTGAGTCAACGATGCCATAAGTTGTCGCGTAACCCCCAGTAGAGTACCGTGCATATAATCATAAGCAAATGATGCAATCATGTTAAAAAAAGACAGAAACATTAGTGGTGATGGTCCTTTGACACTTTTGACACAGGTACCGGATGCTACTGCTTGTGCTGCATCTTCAATGTGCTTTGATCACGCGGTTCTGCCTCGTCTTGATGTATACACACGAGTAAACCCGTTGCCCTTCTCAAAAACTTCCCCTTTTGCATAACACCAATTACATCCATACTCCCCACTTTACTGTGTTATGTTCTAAACAAATTGTAAACTTTCAGATGTATCTCTTTTCCCCCACACTGAACAGAGATGCCATTATTCTCAAGGTCAGAACACTCATCAACAAATGACTGCAAAAATGAATTAATTGCATGCTTTTTTGCCCCAAACTATAGGCCACCAAGAAGCATATGAATGAATGAGATTCCCTCTCATATCTGGGGGTAATTCATTAACTGTAACTTGCAGAGGCCAAATATGATAGGGGGCTGACTTGAATACTGAGACACCATCTACATTCCATGAAAGTGAAAGGTTCAAAGATTCTTGGTCATTGAGAGCATCTATTGCTCTGTACATTGCACCATCATATATGTCACTTATTGTATCTGGGCTGCTTTTGGGCCTGGTCCACTTGTAGTTTAATGTTTCTACAAATTTTTTTTCAATTTGTTTTCTGATTGACAATTTGATGAATATTGATCCAGATTTAATGACGGTTTTAATATCCTCTGGTGAAACATCACAGGAAGCACACACGGGATTTTGTTTCCAAAATAGCGTTTGCAATTTGGACAAATGTATACAGTTTACGAATTTGTAAAGGCTAAATGGTGCACCATTAGCTCCCTCTGGACAGTGAAGATTGATTAACTCCAATAGATCCCCAATTGCAACCTTTGTTGTTGTGTGTCTCAAGGCATAGCAAAGAATTGTCAAGACTGATTCCTCTTCATTTACTTTGGCATTTGGATATATTTTGCTTGAGGTACTTTTCCAACTGCCTCTTTCCTCTCTGGTTTCCGCAGCAGCGACCTTCTAGAGAGTGGATACAACATGCTAAATCAGAGTCAGTAATTATTTTAAATAATTCAGAATGTTTGTTTTTGCCAAGCTAAGCATGCTTGGCTTGTATGACTGGCTTGCATGTTTGGCTTACATTTTACTAGATGGCTAGATGCTAGATGGAGGAGATGGTTTTAGGTTATTACACATTATACAGTGGGGTCCAAAAGTATGAGACCACATTGAAAATCCACCATAATGTTTCACTATTGTTTTGATACTGTGTGGTATCTCTTCTGTTTGTCTCCTTACATAAACCCTTCTGTTACTGCCATAAATCTCAAACCTGGCTTCATCAGTAAATAGGACTTTTTTCCAGTGATCCACTGTGACTTGCTGGTATGTCTTAGCCCATGCCAAGCGTTTAGCCTTGTTTCCCTTCCTGAGAAGTGGTTTAGAGACTGCTACTCGTCCTTTGAGACCACCACTAGCTAGCCTTCTTTTGACAGTTGTAGGTACCATGCATCCACAGATAGGGGGCTCCCTTCTGCTACTGTATTCACACAGTAAACCAGATTGGGTTACGGATGGGCATAAAAAAATAAAAGAGGAGCCACACCTCTGGCTCTCTCTCTCCTGGCTCACCGAGGCCGAATAAAGAGAAGACTGCATTATCTTTTACCACTGGAAGGCCCAAGGTCTTTGTTTGCACCCGGCTGTGCAACAAGACTAAACTTCACTACGTTGCAACCGCGCTTATTATTTTAACACTCGCAAGTTTATTCCAACTGTAAGAGCAGTTAATGCTGAAAACCTCGCAACGACTAGACCTCCGAAGCTTATCTGCGAGTCAAAGAGAATATCTCATGCGAATTCGGCCAGCGGATCGAGACAGACCAAAATGGGACGCATTTGGGACGCATAGATCATTCCTCGAATCACGCTTCAGGCCAGCGATCTCATCAGAACTTTGCAACGCATTCGCCATTTAACGCGCGCCAACAAACGTGCACGCAACTCATAGTAAGATTGAATCTGGGCAGTAAACATCTTCCTCGTGTTTTTCACATAATATTGTTTAAAGAAATGTTATGTATGAATGACTTAGTAACTGTAAAAGGGACATAGTTTTTATTTAAATCGCTAGGCGAATTAGACAAAGGAATCCACCCGCGCTCCTTTGATCTTGCTCTCCCTTGCGTCTCCGCGAGCACTCTTGCAGGAAAATCAATTTCTTCATTCACACACTAACTGTTAGTTCAACATCGATCGCCTTAACAGAATTAAGCATCAAATCCATAACGTTAATTCGCTATTAACGTTATTGTTTTTCATGAAATTATTCCATAGTTCGGCACGCCATGCTCTATGGACATTTAAACTTCCCCCACATACCATGAGGCGTGGCCACGCGTCTCACGTGATCATACATTTCTGATGAGCATAGCGCAAACGCGCATACTTGCACGCGAGTCTAGAGAGCGCGCAAACACACATACGCACACACTCACATACACCTCTCTCTCTCTTACTCACATATATACACGCACACACACACCGCCTACTCTGTTTTTAGTTATAGTTAGATTAGGATTCCGCAGTTAGTTGCTGTCTGTTTTAACTGTTTTGTGTTCAATAAATGTCTTCCCGTGTGAGGAGGTCTATAACACGCATTTTACTTACACAGTACTTTTGCTGATTGGAGTCTCTCGTTCTTTATTCAGCACATTCTGTATATGTGATTAAGTTGCTGTCCTCTCTCTCAGTGAACAAAGCTTTATGTATTGGTTTTCTGATGGTGTGGTCTGCCTGATCGTGCTTTGGATACAACTGATACAGTTTCGGCAAAGCGTTTTAGAGTGCCATACAGTGGCAATGAAAAGAATCCCAGATTTTCAGTGTGGTCTCAGAATTTTGGACCCCACTGTACATGTTCATTTAACAGGGATACAAATGCAAATTTAACAAATATACAAATGCTCCCACTGTCTTGCCACTGTCTTACTTACATATTTAATTGAGATGCTTTGTCATGAGGTGTTTACAAATTCATAAAATGTGCAATGACAGCTGTTTAATTAAATCATATAAAGGGAGCTGATCTAAACATAGTGACACAAGGAGGAGTCTCATAGTGGTGTTTGTGTTCACTTGTGCTGCCTTCCTCACCCTCACCATCAGATTCTGTCCTAAGAGATATCAAAAGGGTATGACATTATTATTTTATATGACATTATTATATATCACACACACATACACACACATGCATATGAGAGTATCTTACCATATTTGCATAATGGGAAGTATTAAAGTGTTTCGGTCCACTCAACCCTTCTTTCAGATTCTCTGTCCTGAGAGTGACAACAAAGGTTTGAGGTTATAAAACTCAAAAAATTGTTTGTTTATTAAACTCTAAAGCCATGTATAAAACTAAATAATTCAGTAATGACGTACTTGAGTCTCAGTCTGTAACCATGACGGTTTTCTTTTATGATCTGTGAGAAACATGTTACTAAGGTTAAATGAACAAAACAGTATTGTTATAGTCGTTATAGTTCAGTCCGGTAATAGTGATGGGGGAAAGCATTAACAGACACTTGCCACCATGTTTCCAGCCCCATCTCCTGTTAGTAACTGCTGGAATCGGTGTGTTCTTTTGTAGGTACGTCTTATATTCCATTTATTTGTGAATAAATTAACAAATGAAACGAAGTTCAGCTCTGCGTACTTCCGACTCTGAAATGGTGCCTCAGCAGTCAGCCCGCTGTTACAGCCCCACACGCGCTACAAAAAGATTACAGCGCATGAAGTAATCATCATTCAGGACCATGGACAACAGCTGCAAGTGTTAATTTTCCCACCTTTGCTCTCGCGTGACATATGTAAGAGGTGAGCCTAACCTTTCGTCTTCAGAATGTCGGGAAGTTGAAAAGTTATTAATGAGCTTTGATGTATAACTGGTGAGTAATGGCTAACAAGATATTTTGTGAGGAAATAAAATTATACTATCATAAGGCAAATTTGGCAAATAAGGCAAACTTGTTTTTAATGTTTTCTACCATTGACATCGTAAACTAAATCAAATTCTCGAGCATCAGCTAGTTTGTTAACTAGCTAGCTAACTCGCTAGCATGCTAGCGATTGTTAACCTTGATTTAGTCATTTTCTTGACTGTTGTTAGTTAAGTAACGTTAGATAAATACATTCGTGGGTTTTTTTTGTTCTCCCAGACTCTATAGATATGTGGGCTCTTATTGTGTGAGGAGGGAGGTCCCTTGGACATAATAAAATCAAAAGCGAGCTTACAAAAACATATGTGGAGGGAGAAAGAGTAGATGTGAAGTACGAGGATGAGAGCTCTCCAGCGGTCATCTCAAAGTTGGATGGTAAATAATAAAATGCTGAATTACTAACGTGAATTGGCTGTTAGTTATTTATAGTATAATATAGTATTATATTAAGAACTAACAAAATACATAGTTAATTTTGTTTATTATAATAGCTACCTTTATACGACTTACTTTCTCCGCATGTTATTATAAGTCATAGCAGTTCTCACTCATAACAAATTCATCAGGACCATGAAAAGAATGGAAACAACTAGGCCTAAAGAAAAGGTATAGCTGCCAGAAAAGAGAGCTGTCAAAATGCGGAGAGCATTCTCACCATCTCCTGACCTCCTACCCAATATTAGATCTCCTGAACAGATGAGCCCAAAGAAGAAAAATGTATGTAATCTCTGTATTGCAAAATGTACATATATAAAGATATGGGAGTTACCTCTATGTCCCAATATGTAAAAGACATGCAATGGATAATTTTTACAATGCTGTGTAGAGTTGTCATTAGTCTATCTGTCATCGATAGGTGCTGACTGTTGCACCAAAAATGGATGTGATACTAATGACAAACCTAAAAATTAAAATGTCGGAATTAAGATCAGAAAAACAAATGTTAAAAAAGCAAAACAAAGAGCTAAGGGCTCTTAATTATCAGCTTCAAAAAGGTACGCATTTCTTTCTCCTTCCCGGCATGACAATGGGGCAATAATGATAATAATAATAATAAATGCAATAATAATTGAGATTAGTAGGCAAGTGAAACTAGCCACAAATGTAGTATATGTACAAATGTAATAAAGTTCATTTTGATGACAGAAACTATTTCTGTTTATTTATCCAGAGTGACTCAATTTGTTACCTGATTTTATTCATTTATTTTTTATTAATGCCCCTAAACTGAATATGCTTTATTTTCAGCAGGGGACAGTTCTTTACTGCTTGACTTATACAACATAATTTAACATTAATTTTTCTTTAATATCTAATTTTTCTTAAGAACTCGTAAACAAATTAACAATACTGCCCTAGCCCCCAAGCCAGCCCCAGCCTCCAAGTCAGCCCCAGCCTCCAAGTCAGCCCCAGCCTCTGAGCCAGCCCACACCTCTGAGCCAGCCCACACCGCTGAACCCACCCCAGCCTCCAAACCAGCAGCAGCCTCTAAGACAGCTACAGATTCCTCGCCAGCCCCAGCCTCCAAATCAGCAACAGCCTTTTAACCTGCCCTTGTCAGAAGATGAGTACCAGCCCCAGTACCAGTATTCTGTGGATAAGGTAAGAGGGTGTCCTAGAGCTTTGGTAACCACTCAGAAGTGGTAGTCATTAAGAATAGTTTATACCTATCCCTAGTAGAAAATGAGCATCGTGTTTGCATTTCTCATATTTTATTATCTAAGTGCAGATAACTAAGGTTGTATTGTATTCTTTGATGGAGAAAGATCCGTTTCTATCTTTATTTCAAGGATCCATTTCAAGGATCTACTGCCAAGCCTCCCCTAAATCAAGATAAAGTAAATCAAATATTGGGTATGAAGCGTTTACTCCCACCAGTGATGTTCCCTGCCATGGTTTAAATTTTCTAAATAATGGCTGCATATTAATGTTCATTTCCATTTTTTATTATTGTTTTTGTAGACATCGTACAAGAAAAATTTACCAACATACCTAGGAAGGTAAGAACTTCACTCAGAGAAAAGATGAATGACGAACATAAACTCTGCCTCACATAAACAATGAATTCTGCCAGAATGTAATAATCAAGAATTATGACCCTCATTGTCTCAACTACATACTATATACAGGTTATCTGAACATACAAAAGCCTTTACTCGGTAACCAAAGCTGACTCAAGGAGAAACCAAACAGCTTCGTAATTTTTATGCTTTAATAGGCTATATGAACACAGCAGTCTTGTTCAGCATAAGGCACATTTGACCCTGTCTTTTTACATAGGTGCTGCTAGCTTGTGGCTAATGCTGTAATCGGTTCATTAAATGGCAGACTATGTTAACCCCTTAAACTCACAGCTTATTATTAAGTTACTACTCCCAATACTTCTCATCGTAGTTACTCCATATTATTCAGTAGCTACTATGTCACTATTGAGTGGTCCCAGCCCTACATATGATTTTAAAAGATTGCACCATTCCTGTCACGGCCGCACCGGAGCACACGCACACCCGCACTTTCTCCCCACACCACCAGAGGTCCCGATCCCCAGAGTATTAGGACTTCTGGGTCAACAGTCACAGCTGCACGCAGTTGGCATAGATGCTAGCGGTATATAAACACACACTCGACACACACACAACGTGAAGTATTGCCACGCCTAGCGTCAGCGTACCGAGCGGTTTTTGTGAGTTACTGATTCCCGGCTTTGATATCTGCTTTGTTCTTTGGATTCTGCTTCTTTTGCCTACGCCCCTCG
>JAOUQW010038137.1:0-18067 GCA_028565825.1 Olivaichthys viedmensis | reverse complement strand
ATTGACGGACATAACCACGACAAAACTTCGCAATGTGACTGTGTTTGGGGTGTGTATTTATACTAGTGCTGATGAAGACAACTGTGTGCATGTGACCAGGAAGTGTCAGTACTCGGGTGACGCTGACCTCTGGTGGTGCGGGGTGGTAGTGCGTGTGATGTCGGGACGAACCATGACACTGTGCAGATGTTTCATTTATCAGAGCTTGCACTGTAGGGTGTGGGGTGGGAGTGGCAGACCTCTCCACTGCCAATGATGAAATGGGAGTTGAAGACCTTTGTGAAGGACAGTGAACTTTCCTGTGTCAATGCTAGTCCTGCTATTTCTGGGTCCACCTCCTCTCCTATGGAGCAGTAATTCTTGCAGTGTCGTCAGGCTGTCTTGAGCTAAAATAATTAATGGAAACTGTTATTGTCATAACCAGGTACCAGTTCCACTCAAAATATTATTCCTCATACAGTGAACACAATCAACTCCTTTACATACATTTAAATAACAGATTTTGTTGGTTTCAGGACTATGCTTATTCAGTATATTAGAACTTAAGTAAATACACCAAGCTAACCTTCTCAGTTTTAATACACAGGTTCCTAGGAACAGGGGAACGCTTCTCCAGCCTTGCCCTCCAGTATCGGCTTGGGATAAGCACTGTTGCTGGTTCTGTACACATGACATGCAGGGCAATTGAGAAGCAGATGATGGCGACACAGTAGAGATGTGGAGAGCCATTGCCTCAAACATCTGGTCAAGAAGGAACTTCTCAAACTGTCTGGCTTCCATTGATGGCAAACATGTGACTATAGTAGCACCGGAACATTTTGGTAGCTTGTTGTTCAATTACAAGAAGACATTCTCCATTGTTCTCTTTGCACTGGCAGATTCTGATTACCGTTTCACATTTGTTGAGGTGGGAAACATTGGAAGAACAAGTGATGGTGATGGTCTACTCTGCCTCTGCTTTTGGAAGATTCATGGAGGCCAATACTTTGGATGTGCCTGCAGATAGCCCTTTAGCAGGTTCAGGTGTACATGGCCCCATGCCATACGCGATGGAGGGGGATGCAGCATTTCCCCTCAAGACCTACTTAATGAGACCCTTTCCTGGCAACCGTCTTCCAAGATGGAGACAGATTTTCAATTACCGACTGTGCTGGGCAAAGATGGTGGTTGAGTGTGCATTTGGCATTCTCTCATCAAGATGGAGAGTTCTTCATTCAAGGATTAACATGAAGCCAAGGAATGTTGACTCTGTGATCATGGCAACATGCATCTTGCACAACTACCTGCTAAGCCCCACTCAGAACCAAAGGTGTCTGGAAGAGGCTGAAGAAAGTGGCGGAGTGCTAGCACCAGGTGGAAACATGGGTGGAAACAGGGGAAGCAGAGAAGCATATGACGTGCGGGAGAAGCTGAGTGCATTTTTCAACTCCACTGAGGGCAAAGTGTCCTGGCAGGACCAAATGGTGTAACGCTCATTTCGTACATCACACAAGTCTTGGGATTTGAAGCAAAGAGAAAGTTAATTAAGAGTGATTAAGTATATGTAAATTAAAACATTGTGAATATTAGTTACAGTTAATGCGTCAACTTCCAAAATTAAAATTAAAATCTTATTTCAGATGTTTATTTGTTTTGGGGTTTTTTATTTTGATGTACATATTTGAAATGAATACTTGCATGTAAAAAATACTTGCAGTCTCACCTGACCTTCCCTCGTCCCACCACCAGAGGCCCCTCTCTCCCACAATAACGCTGGATCTTCCCACTCCACACTGCCAAAGGTCCCCATCCCCAGAATACTCACACTTCCGGTTCATTGCACTCACCTGTGTCACATTACCTGATTCCCCCCACAATACTATATACTGTAGACTCCTGTTCCACACACTCACGTTGCCAAGTCTTGCCACTCCTGTGTACAATTCTGACCATCTGACTTGTTGATTGGGCAATTGTTTCAAGCCTGCAGACCTACGGAAAATATTCATATAGCACAAAATATTTAACTAATATTTCAGGATAAATTACAGAATTCACTTTGCAGTGTTTGTTTAATTTTCATTGGTTTTCACAGTAGGCGCTTGACGCTTATTCTCTAGATGCTCGCGCAGGCTGTGTGAACGCTCCAACCTGTACATGAGCGCCGAAATGAAAAGCAAGATGTTCCGCGACGCTCACGCCACACAGAGGTAGTATGTGTGAAACAGGGCCTAACAGTCTTGGTGCAGCGCATCATCCGTGCCTCTGAAAAGATCATCAAGCACATCAGTAAGGATGCGAGCAGTAAAGATCATACCTGACCCTCACCACCCTGCTCACCAGACTTCTCTCTGGCAAACCTGCCAAGACTGCACGTCATCTGAACAGCTTTTAATCAGCTCTAACTGGACTTGACCTTTCACATGTTCTCCTAGTCACGCTGTGAACTGCCCTGAACATTGCGTATTTTGCTCATCTTGCCTACACATCGGAACATTTGCACCTTCAAGATATTTTAACTATTTGTGTATTTGCACATTCTGATTGACCACTTTCCTTATTTGGGCATTGTTTCCTGTCCTTATTTACATTCTCTTTAGTCCCTCGGCTTTTCTAGTTCTTCTCTCGTTACTGCAGTGAGGAAATAAGCAGGATACATTTTTAGTTTAACTTTTTTTGATGAATGGATTTGTCCAGTAATGGAAGAAAGGGCTTTTTATGAAGCTGTGAACCAACTGAACCAATCACTTAAAATAAACAAATAAATCACTTCAAGATGCTCAAAACATTGCAAGTTGGCGACATCTTCTGGTCAAATGCATGTCAATACGTCACGAGAACCTAAAACAGCAACACGTACAACTCAGGGATTTAAAAGTCACTTCCATATATATTTCATTTAAGTGTAATCAGTAGTATCTTGAAATAAAAAAACATAATTTCTGTAGAATAACTGGCTAAGACATAAGTACCTGTTTATACGGTTATATTTTAATCCCTTTCATTATATCATTTGTGTATCAATGAAGTCAGTGTGACAGTTGTATAGCTTATGTACAATAGCTGTGTTCTGTATTAAATAAACATTTGTGTATATAACCTGTTCATTGCTTGATGTTATAGTAAATATTGGCAGAAGTACATAGTATTTACTTATGAAGATTTTATTTTGTATGTATTTATGGAAGATTTTGATTGTTGTCTACTGTGATCCTCTGTATTGGACGCTTTAGGAGAAAGCTTTATTTAAATGCAGACTGGCAACTCAAAATGTATTTTCCCCAATTGCATCGTTTTGTTTAATGTGATTATGCATTAATATTGTCAAAATGATTTTTAAATGTAATTTATATTATGAATTTGCATCATCTAATAAAGCAATTGGAATTTCGTTATTAAAAACACTACGATAGAAAGACGGCTACATTGAAATGTACTGATGGGAAAATTTATATACTCTCATTATCAGGCTGATTTTCTGACAAACTGAATTTGAAAATGTGCCTGTAGCCGATTGCATTCTCATTTTTACAGCCACAGGGTCAGTCCATGGGGGTGTCAACACCTGCCAGTCAGTCCGTAGAGGCGTGGACACCCGCCAGTCAGTCCGCCGGGGCGTGGACATCCGTCAGTCAGTCCGTCGAGGCGTGGACACCCGTCAGTCAGTCCGTCGAAGCGTGGACACCCGTCAGTCAGTCCGTCGGGGCGTGGACACCTCTCAGTCAGTCCGTCGAGGCGTGGACACCTCTCAGTCAGTCCGTCGAGGCGTGGACACCCGCCAGTCAGTCCGTCGAGGCGTGGACACCCGTCAGTCAGTCCGTAGAGGCGTGGACACCCGTCAGTCAGTCCGTAGAGGCGTGGACACCCGTCAGTCAGTCCGTCGAGGCGTGGACATCTCTCAGTCAGTCCGTCGAGGCATGGACACCTCTCAGTCAGTCCGTCGGGGTGTGGACACCCGCCAGTCAGTCCGTCGAGGCGTGGACACCCGCCAGTCAGTCCGTCGAGGCGGTCCCTGTATTGAATAAAGATCTGCACTTGGATCCTACCTGTGTCTTCCGTGTTGTCCCTGACAAATACATTCCAATGTAACATTGCTGCCACTTATTACCCATTTTCTACAACTCTCTTGGATAAATTTGCATATTCAGATCACTCTTGACTTGAATGTTTGAGGTTTCGAGGAAGCAACCCTACAGGTGCCTCCAATGTAAATGAGACATGATGTTTTCTCTTAAATGGAAGCAAAAGTAAAGTCTCCTTTAAAGATCAGTCTGAATGTGAGCTTGTATTACAGCTGTGTCTCCTCTTACTCTCCTCCTTACCTCACTGATCCTGCCCACCTGCCCTCCCACCTCAGTCTAACAAACCTGTTTACAGGCGAGGGAGTGGTTTAGCAGCAGCGCACACACCCACAGACCTACTTTAGGAGCTCGAGTTCCACCTTTCACACACACTCAGTATCAGACAGCTGGAGAGACAGAAGCATGATGGAAACAGCAGTGACCAGAGAGCAGCCGGGGTGTGCGGTGTGTTCCAGCTGCCTGGAACGTGAGGAGTGCTGCTGCAACTTGAAGCTCGAGGCTAAAAAGATTCAGGACAATGGGACTGGAGGGAAGGATCCATCTGCAGACATAAAAAGTGGAGAGAAGCAGAAAGAGGAGAAGATCCAGAAAGGTGGCCAGGCGGAGCCCCAAAAGTCCTGTGATGATCCAGGAGGAAAATCGGGCCCAAGAGAGGAAGAGCCTCCAGGTGTGGACGACGTGGTGTGTGACTCATGTATCGAAAGTCCACGGAAGGCCAAGAAGTCGTGTCTGACATGCCTGGTTTCGTACTGTGAGGATCATCTGAGGCCCCACCTGGAGAAAGAGAAGTTCCAGAGCCACAGGTTGGTGGAACCGCTGAAAGATGTGGAGATACGCATGTGTGAGACCCACAACACCCCGCTGGAGCTCTACTGCTGTGTCGAATCTTGTTGTGTGTGTCAGGAGTGTGTGTCTGAGCAACACCATGGACATGAAACACTTCCCATTACAGAGGCACGCCGAAAAATCGAGGTACAGCTAAACAAATTTGTGTTATTCTACATACACCTCATTCTTTATATCACATCTCCAAAATGTTGTCTTTCTTTGTTGTCTGGAAGCTGTTCCTCTCTTGGATCTTTGTGGGATTTCCCGGGGCTCCCCTTGAGCAAATATCTTTTGATCTTCTCCTCTTTCTGCTTTTTACCATTTTTTATGTCTGCAGATCTGAATCCTTTTAGCCATGAGCTTCTCTCTATCTACATCTATCAACTTTGCCTTTTCTGTTCCTCTCTCATTCACACCTCAATACCTGTGTGAGACATACTTTTGTGATCATTTTGATTCGTGTAAATGACAATAGGCAGAATCTAACACACCTTCACACACCTGATAATTCTCTGAGCTTTAATCACCTCAGCAGTATATCTGCAGTGGAGTTACGCCCATTGATTCATCCCGCTTCATTCTTAATTTTTAATCAAACTCATAATGGGATTAACAAGAATACAACAGTCATTTGCTTTTTGTGAAGGGTCGCATATCAGTGTCTAATTTAGGAGCATGGATTAGGATAGGACTAATGTGTTTGTTAGTATTACTCTTGAGTAACAAGGCTCCAGCTCTGCCCAGACCACCGCCTTGATCATTTTTGTATTGGGTTATGATTAATGTGTGTCTCGGTTTAAGATGAAGATCAGGGATTTAGAAAAGAGTTTAGGATTTAAGATCAGGAGGATGCTTTGTTAAGGTTTGGAATAGAGATCAGAGTAATTCTGTATTGGACTTTGAAGAAGAAATCAGGTTAATGCTGTGTCGAGATTTGGAACAAAGATTATGGTTTTGTTGTGATGGGGTATAGGGTGGAGAAAGGGGTTGGGTTTTTAGAGCAGAGATCAGAATAAATCAGAATAAATCATGGTGATGCTGTGTTTGGTTTTAGGGTAGAGATCAGGTTAATGCTTTGTTGGGGTTTGGAATAGAGATCATGGAGATGATGTATTGGAAATCAGGGGTGTGTTGTGTTAGGGTTTTGGGTAGAAATCAGGATGATGCTATTTCTGGATTTGGGGTTAGGGATATGAATAATTAAGATTTTGCGGTAATCCTGTGTTGGAATTTGTAATACAGATCTTGGTTCTGATGTGTCAAGGTGTCAGATGTAGAATATGGGGATGCTGTGTTGGGGTTTGGGGCAGAGTTCAGGATGGTGTGTGCAGTTTGGTGTTGGGATAGTGATCTGGTTGATGGTATGTTGGTGTGTGCAGTAGAGATCATTATGTTGGGTTTTGTAATATAGACCACGCTTCTGTTGTGTCAAGGTTTATGATGTAGATTATGGGAATGCAGTGTTGGGGTTTGGAGAAGAGACCAGGTTGGTGTTATTTTTGGGATTTGGGGGTAGAAATCATGGTGTTGCTGTGTTGGGGTTCGGAGTAGAGATCAGGGTGATGTAACGTTGGGATTTGGAGTAGAGATCAGGGTGGGACTGTTTGGGTTTGGAGTAGAGATCATGGTGGTGCTATGGCGGGGTGTTGGGATAATGCTATATTCATGCCTGCTGAGGATAGGCCTTTCCAACAAAGGTCATTCACATGCTCATGTATTCAGTTTAGTTATTTGCATATGGGCTGTGGCAGCGGGGTGTGTGTGGGGAGAGATGCAATGTTAATGTTTCTACCAGAATTGTTTCGCATTCGAACCACTGTAATGTGTGGAAGCATCTTATGTCTTACATATTGAGTGTTTGGTCAGCCATGTTGTTTCAGAATACGCCTTGACATCAGGAAGTGAGAGAAAATCTGAGTATTGGCTTAACCTTTTTCTTTTGTTCACTACTTAGGAAAGAACATACCATTATACCATACCCAAGGCCTTCCATTTATATTTTATAGCAATACAATTGCGAAAATTATCATTTTTTTAATTACCCAATACATCTCATCTTCATCTCATTGATGATCAATAACCCAAGAAGCCCTCTGTGATCTCCTTATGCAGGTGTGTGCACAGGAAATAAGAGATTGGGGAAGCCACTAACATCAACTTTTTTGGTTCAGATTTACAGGCACATGCCTCTTCTTTTTTTTACTCCTAGTTCACCTTGTTACTCTCAACTCACAATGACCTGAACATCAACTGAACAGAACATGTGGGTTAACACCAGTTGGTTCAACCAAACATCCAGAGAATTCATTTGTTAATTGCTGTGTTTCAAAACGTCTAAAAAAGGCAAAACAGGTCAAACTGGTCCAACTTTGCCCCCTTAGCATTTGGAGATGGATCTGAACATGACCAAGTCAGAGAGATGGTCAAACTGAAAAGGAGGATAGGAGGGAATATAGAAAGATTGAAAGTTTTACATGTTGAGGTGTTGAACTATGCTGATATTCTCTCCGAGGACCAACTTTGGACAGGAATCACAGCCTCCCAGTGAGACGCTAGATATTGCAGCTCCACACGACGCTCTAAAAATATTGTCTTGTCCTTCTCAAGTTACACACAGTGAATGAAAAGAAAGGCATTATCCCAGTTTTCCTGCAGCCATAAGGTGTGTGTGGACCTGTTTGAGGAATGCAAACCCTCCCATATCGCGTTGGCACATTCCTCTAACACTACCAGACACCACGAGACTGATCTCACCACTGAGGATCTGTAGTTTATCAGTGACTGAGTGGTGTCCATTATTGTCCATTGGAAAATTGGATGCACAATAGATTCAATGGGTGTAGAAGCAATGTATATCCCACAACACAAAGATATTTTTCCTATACTAATTCAATCTAAGCATGAAGCGGATCCAGTGCCTTTTGTCCCAGTGCTTGTGTTTGGGGAAACTAAGCTGTGTGTGTGTGTGTGTGTGTGTGTGTGTGTGTGTCCGTGTACATCCACAGAAAGAGCTCCAGGACAAACAGACCGAGATGGCGAAAACAGTGACCACAGCAGAGAGCTGCATCAACAAACTGCAGAGCAACATTCTCTCTGTAGAGGTATATTTACAACACAATGCTGGAAGTGGGTGTCTCACCATTCCTGTCCATTAGGTCCAGGGGCTACGGCTTATCAGCTGATAGTTACAAAAATTCTTACATTTTACGCCCAAGAGGCGAGAGGTTGCCATATGTAAACAGCAGAACTCTAAGAGTAGCGTAAAAATGGAATAAGAACATTTTAATTAAATAATAAACATTAAGTCATTGCTGCAAGTGCCAAAAGCATTTACTATTCATATACAAGCAGTATGGACTTTGATAAAGTGCATGTCTAGACCTTAGCTCAAGCCATTTCGAATAAAGCCCACTTGTGCTTGTACACAGATCAAACCAATCAAATCAAGCAGAATCCTGCGTTTTTAATGTACGAAAAGTAGGCAAGCGAGTATGTGAACAATGATGCACGTAGTCACGCGGCAAGTATAGCGCCGGCCTAACTGTTGGTTAACTCCACCGAGAGAACTTATTTGGCAGTGCAGGCTCAGTGCAGGCAGGGAAAACTATCTGCAAAATTACGAAAATGATGAAATGCTTTTCCAGTGGAATAAATCAAGCCTTCTCCAGTTGTTTATTCAAAATTTAAATTTAAACCTTGAAAACATGACTTTAGAATCAAACATTTTTTAAAGATTTAGACATGGCCTTTTAGTGTGCGTTATCATAAAGTGACCATACAGAGCTCAGACTTAATGAAATGACATTTTGCTTTGGCTTTCCAAATGAAGGTTAATTGCACTTTTTGACTAAATGGTTTGCTTTAAAGTGCCCCTAAAGTCGTAATTTAAAATATTTAAAAAATAATATGTTGAATAAAAAATTGTTACATATTTTTATGTATTATTTCTATGCCCAAGAAACGACAAAAAATGGCAGGAACATCTCTAAAACTTTACACTCATTAAGAATGCAAGGATTTATAAATATGCATGATTATGTCAATTGAAAACACCCCGACCCCTCTCCCACGACTATACTGGACCATGATAGGTTCAAGATATTTTGTAACGTATAAAACTAAGCTGATACCTCGCTCCCCACAAGCCGGTTCTTGTTTTTTTTGTTTTGTTTTTTTAACACACAGAAATGCTGTGAAAGTCTGTTTTCAATGGAAAAATTTGAAACTTGTAGTGTGGTAATAAATTTAACCCAAATACCCAAATCTATAGAATCATAATAACCCATCCAAGAGGAGTGAACCATTTAAAAAGCACGCTTCTGAATGCAGGGTGTCTTTAATGGTAAATCACCACAGAATTTGGGATGGCTTAAACATGGATTAACTTTTACTTATTCCGTATTTAAAACATTTAGTTGTCTAAATAAATAAAAAATGGCTTCAGTACACTTCAGATTGGAAAAATTTGTTAAATTACTTATACCTTCAATAATGCATCTACAAAAATAACATAATGTTACTCTGCTCCACCTGTGTCGAAGTTCATCCCATACCTACACATTATATCACTGTTTATTTGCCACAGACACCCTGTCAGGGTTCAGGAATGAAGTTCGGTCAGTGTTCAAGAATGAAGCTCCACCTCCATACATGACTTTTACGCATTAAAAACATGACCTGAAGTGTTTAAGAAGTCACCAGTCGTCACCTCTCTCCGCTGTGACAGACGATCAGGTGCAGGAAATGTTTGAGGAAACCTTGCATAATGAAATCCTGTTTCATCTGGTTCTCAAGAATGTCCACGCCAAATCTCAGTACCGGCTTAATAGCGCTAGAATTTGGCCCTGTCCCAATACTCTTTTTAACATGCACTTGCCACTTGGTTAAGTCCTGTCTTCATCTTAATGGGAGTTCAATTACAACGTAATCTCAGGTGAAGTCCGCTACATTGACCTTTAGAGGCCAGAACCATTGCAAGCGCAAAAAAGCCAGGTGAAGCTGTTTCTAAACGTTTCCAAACACAGGAACACTGTACAGTAAATAAGTGGTCAGGGTCCTGTTCTTCGTACGTCACCTAACAAATACAACATAAGATGACGTATTTACTCATCATCATCATTCCAATCTGGTGAATGCGGTTCCCCGACAGCATGAGAGAACTGGATTAGTATAGCCAGATTAAGTTGTCTGAGATAACCGTGCGCTCCTCGTGTTGATGAGGAAGAGCAGATATACCGGGTCTCAAAATCATGATCAGCAAGTCCACGATACGCTCATACGGAGCCCTGGAGAGGCCATTAAACCTGCACGGAGCAACATTGACACGTCCGTGTGTAAGAGGCTGTCTGCGAGTTTACCCCTTCACTTCACTATTCAAAAAAAAGGAAAAGCTATTCCGTATTAACTTGTGCTGCATGTTGCTTCAGTCTTTACTTGTTTGATAACTTTTTTTCTTCATTGCAAAATTAAAAATACTAAATTGTGCGTGTGTGTGTGTGTGTGTGCGCGCAGGAGTGTGTGCGGAAGGTGCGGGCCGTGATCCAGCAGCAGGTGAGCGCTCTGCAGGCGGGGGTGGAGCAGATCCGGACGGAGCTCACCGAGGTGTTGGAGGCCGAGCAGAAACACGCACTCGGTCAGGTTGGCGGAGTCCGGCTGTGTGTGGAGCAGCGCTGTGCCGAGCTGAAGAGGACTCACACACACCTGGACAAACTCGGCAAGAACAAGAATGACGTCGACTTCCTGCAGGTACACGGCTGTGTGGGTGTGTGTGTGTGTGTGTGAGACCACGAGGATTTCCCGTAGTTACCTATATATTACTCATTTATAAACATTGCGTACGCACAAAACAAGCCTCAAATTTCTGACGTACTCTTGGTCGTGTGTATGAACATTTCTGCAACGAACTGAACAAAATTATTCAAAACTACGCTTTTAAGCACAGCCCTGTACGATAAAGTCATAAATATGATATAAAAATGATTCATTGGTCTCTTTTAGATGGTGTGTGTGTGTGTGTGTGTGTGTGTTTGTGTGTGTGTGTGTGTGTGTGGGGGATTTTTTTGGCTCATGATGACTGTTTTATAAATGAGTTTTATAGACAGGCTCCTGGAGTTTAATCTGACCGTCATGTGTGCTACAGGACTTTTATGTGTAACTGTAAGCCCGATACCAAAACTCTAAATCTGCCCCTTATAAACCCTATACTGTGCTATGCACTGCCATATGTAATGTAATATTTACAAAATGACATCATACCATACATATTCAGAATTGAGCAATAAAGTGTTGACCAAGTGCTCCGATATAACAGTGTGATGTGTGTGATGTGTGATGTGTGTGTGTGTGTGTGTGCAGGAATACACTCAGTGGAGGAGGACCGGTTCGGCTGTGTCTCTGCCTGATGTGTTCATGTGCCAGACGGATCGACTTCAGTCCCTCAGCCGCATCATCACACAAACCACTCAGGAGCTGTGTGACACTCTGCTCACCACGTACCACACCACACTCCGAGAGTTCTGCAAAACCGGTCCGAACACACACACACACACACACACACACACACACACACACACACACACAGGTGGAGTGTTAAATGCTCAGTACTCTGTTCTCTTGCAGATGACTCGTCTGTTCAGTCCACAGTTCATCACCTCAGTCCTGTAAAGCAGAACCTCACACTTCCCGAGCCGCAGAGCAGAGACGACTTCCTCAAGTGTAAGAGAATTGTGTGTGTGTGTGTGTGTGTGTTTTGTGTTTTGTGTGTGTGTATGTGTATGTTGTGTGTGTGTGTTCGTGTATTAATTTGCATATTGAGCAGTGAGTCAAACAAAGAGAACATTTAAATGAGCTGATCTTAACGTGCAGTAGAACACACACCTCTGTAACAATCCACACACTGCGAACAATACAAAACTGTCTAAAAATGTAAGAAATAATTCAGATTTACGCTGTCGTGTAAACAAAGTCTAATACATTTTTACAATTTTGTTGATCCTTACTATTTAAGAATTTAAGCCTACATTTAAGTCTCCGTCAAACTTTTTTTTTTGTAAGCTCTGACTTTACAGCATGTGACGTCACGTTATAATAATAATAATAATAATAATTTTTATTGGCCTTTTATTGGCCACTTAAAAAGTGTCCATGATGACAATATTGCGGTGCCTACACACTATATAGCATTATTAGCCTTTATATATACAGTGTATATATATTTAACAGCTCACTGAGTTTAAATGCGAGACGAATGATGGTAGTGTAATGCTAACCCTACTGTGTTGCTGTAGTGCTAACTTCCTTCCTTCTCTCCGGCTCAGACGTGTGTCCGCTAACGTTCAACGGTGACACGGTGCACCAGTTCCTGCGCGTGACGGAGGGCGGCAGGAAGCTGACCAACACCACGCCGTGGCAGCATGGCTACCCCGAGCAGCCCGAGCGCTTCGGGCACTGGAAGCAGGCACTGGCGTCCCAGAGCTTCTTCTCAGGGCGCCATTACTTTGAGGCGGACCTGGGTGGCGCGGGCGTCCATGTCGGCGTGACGTATGCCGAGATCGTGCGCCAGAGCGAGGAAATCGAGGCGTGCCTCACAGGCAGCGGCGTCTCGTGGTGCGTGCAGTGGAACGGGCGTGGCTTCTCGGCCTGGCACGGCGGCGTCGAGACCCCCCTGAACGCCCCAAAGGCCACGAGGCTCGGCGTCTACGTGGATTTCGGGCATGGCGTGGTGGCGTTTTATAGCGTGGATGGAGAAGGAGGAGGGGTGAAGCTGCTGCATGGGTTCGAGGCGGAGCTGAGAAAACCACTCTACGCCGCCGCATTCCTCCCGAAGAAGGAGAACGTGGTGGAGCTGGTGGAGCCGGGGGCGGAGCTGCCCCTCAAGACCCCCTCGCCGCCATGTTCTCCACCGTAACACACACACGGCTCTCGTTCACATCAGCATGAATCGTGCTCCAACTGGGACAACTACTTTATACATACACACACAGAGAACTTCCCAGCATTCATTAGACGATCGACATGACTGAATTTTATCACACACACACACACACACACACACACACAGTCACACAGTCGGGGGTTTTTGTACAAAAGAAAAGTGACAAAATAGCACTTTTACAAAAGAAAATACTTTGTTTGTCATTACCTAAAAAGGGAAAAAATGAGAAGCACTGATTTAGAACTGGGATTAAAGGTTTGACCGGTTCTACGTTGCAGGCGTCCTCATATCCTGATATATCAAAATAACACACACCTGCCAGCCAATCGGAAACCGGTATTTTCAGTGGCTATGGTGTCCATTTGTATCGTAGCAGTAGTAGTGTTAACACACGGTGATCCAGTAGTGATGTTTTTGTATGGGTTTGTTTTGTTCTGTGACGATACGTTGAGCGAGAGCGAGAAGTGGAGTGAATAAATAGATAGTCCAATTAACGGTCCCCAGTCCACATGGTAGGACCTTAGAAGAGAAAAATGGCTGCCGGTGGCTGTGAGATTTCTTCCTCCTATGACGCGCGGAGGATTTATGAATAATCAACGAGCGGCCTCAACCAACCACAGAACAGGTAAATCCATCGAGGGAGGAGAAGATTGAAAGTCATCCCTGGATTTAGTCACGTAACGTCAGCACACATAACATATCCAGCTACGCTGATGGATATTGTGATAAAAATGTGTAAAAAGCAATAACATTAGTCCACTGAGAGAAATCAGAAACGAGAGCGTATGTTAGCATAGCATGCTACATGACCTAACATACTTCATCAATATTGGTGGAAATGTGTTAAGTCCTATTCGTGATGTATTGACCAGTTTATATTTACATTCCCGCAGTCCGTCGTTAAAGAAGTCAGGAAAATGTGGTTGAGTCGCAGGCACGTGCCAGACGTGCTCTGTGATTGGATGAAGCCATACACACGCTTATTAATTATTCATTCATTTGAAAAGCTTTCCCTGAAACTTTACTATACCACGTGATGAATGGTGGTAGGTAGCCATTATCATTTGAAAAGCATTAAAGGAAGATTATTAAATGGACCAATAATAAAGACAACTCAGACCTCCCCGTTCCCTAGTTCAGATTTTTTTTTTTTTATTAGAAATAGTGGTCTCTATAAATCATGGTTTATTATATAGCATAAGTAATACATTATTATACAGATCTAGATTTTCCAAAAAATCTTTATTTCAGTGGACCGTGTCGAGATCCGGTGGAAGCCTAGTACAATATTTATGATTTCTTTTTGCCTGTTATGATCCTCACTTCCTGTTCTGTGGAGACCATCTGTTCTCTCCATCTTTTCATCACGTAGAAACTGAAAGGGGGTCACTGTCACGTTTTTAAGGCACTGAGGTTCCTGAAACCTCTGAGGAACTAAAGAGGTGCAGAACTCTCCTGAAGGAGAACTCTCAGGAGAAAAATGATGTGGCGGTTACAGCCCTTCAGCCTGTATTTAAAATAAAATACAACCAGTGCAATTGGATCTCGATTAGAAACGCAAAAGAAAATTAAAAGAAGATGGATAACAATAATTTACACATTTTAATAAACAAGTACCAATAAAATTAAATATGCTAAATCACACGATTGAAACATCATTTACACATCCTGTTTATTATTATCATCAATTCTTATATTATAGTAATTGGCAGCATTCTAGTAAGATATTTGCAAATTAGGAAAGTGCCTCAAGGTGAAGAAGCTTGAAGCAGGTATAAAAATACAAAACCTAAAGCAGGTATCAAAGAATATGGAAGCCCGTTTCCGCCATTCAATAGCCATTTAGTAAGTCATAACAAGAAGCTTCTTCAACTTTCCCATAATTATGACTTAGTATCTCATGGTTATGAATTAATTATGAGATACTAATTTCTTTAATGAATTCCTATTAAACCGACTTCTACTTTTACTCGTGCATCACTGTGGAGGATAAATAAATACAGACGAGAGATTAAATGGTAACAGTGTTCAGTTGATTTTAGGAAACACAAAAAAAATCTCTTTAAAAAACGTAGTATCTCGTAATTATGACTTAATATCTCATAATTGTATCTCGTAATTACGAGATACGAAGTCATAATTATGAGATACTATCTCGTAATTATGACTGTGTTTCATATTTCTGACTTAATATCTCATATTTGTGACTTATTAAGTCATAATTACGAGATACTACGTTTTTTTAAAAGAGATTTTTTTTGTGTTTCCTAAAATCAAAAATCATCTTCGGCGCTTTATATTCAAAGCAACACTGTTACCGTTTAATCTCTCGTCTGCATTTATTTATCCTCCACAGCGATGCACGAGTAAAAGTAGAAGTCGGTTTAATAGGAATTCATTAATAGAATACGGTGTACATGCAGTATCACCACAATAATGACCGAGTTAACACATGAAAGCTAAATATAAGGTGCGACCAAACCGAGCCGTGCAAAGCGAATAAAGCTAAAAAATACTCAATATGTACATAGAACAGGAAGTCCTCTAGTCGAGGGGCGGGGACGTCGGGGCGTGTCTGTTGTTCAGGACCTGGACGAGCTGGTTGAGGACGATCAGGAGGCCTTGCTGAAACGCTCTCTGTTCACGTCTCGCTTCTGCAGCTTCCTCCTGCCTGAGCGTGAACTCTTCTTTAATGTGTTCCAGCAGCAGCTCAAAGTGCCGTTCCCTCTGCTCATAATCCCGCCTCCGACTCTCCAGCTGTGCCTCCTCAATCTGCCTCACACTCTCCAGCTGTGCCTCCTCCATCTGCCTCATCACCTCCAACTGTGCCTCCTCCATCTGCCTCATCACCTCCAGCAAATCTGCATCCCTTCTCCTCTTACCTGGGAAATAAAACACGTGGAAATAATGATAAATGCACCACCTGCACATCACAGTGCACTAACAGTCGTCACACAAACACTCTAAACGTAAGGCTGAACGTAGCTCCTAACTCTAAAATAAAGAAAACTCTAGGCTAATCAGCCAGTCACCGAGTGTTTCATGAATAAATTGAGGTCAGCCCTGCCCTTACTCTTAAATTGTTAGCATGGTGTAGAATTCAACACAGGTTTGATGTGGAATATTTATAAAATGTTTTTAACGGTGATGCAACTGTCGTGCTTCATGCTTAAAGTTTACTCCTCGGATTACATCCTAATTAAAGTCCTATTTGCTAGGAGGTGTTCCGCAAACTCTTTTGGTTTTAAGTAGACTTCCAAGAACTTTTTTTTTTTTTTTTTTAAGTAATTCTTGGTCCCAGTCTTACACATACGAGTAAAAGCAATTCATCAAGAGTGCTGATAAGACACAGAGCACTTATTTCTGAAAAATATTCCACGATAGGTTCATTACTTAGCTACATGAAGCTTGCAGGCAAACAGGAAGTGATGACTGATTTTACCTCGGAGGCGTGGGGCAGTGGGTGGGCGACAGGGGGGGCTGCTGGAGGCCGCGGGAGAATTAAAGCTAAGCTCCGAGTACCGATCGTCTGAAAGATATAGATATATAGATTACAGCAACACAAAACATAAAGGTTAAAAATGTAATGTCCACAATGTCCATTTTACCCCAAATGTAGTCGGTCAGCTGAGACAGGTTTGGTGTCTGGAGTTTGCTCCTTTAGCCTCGTAGCTCCAGTGCACAACTAATGTAGCTAACAAGTAATGGAAGCTTATAGCCTCCAGTTTAGCATGGTGCACTAAATCTGGATGTGCAAATCATCACACAGTTGTTGTTTCATAAAATAGTGGATTCAGTCCATATCAAACAAATATTAAATATACAGAGTAGTGTACAATCGCCTGAAAGTCGCCTCCTCAAACACAATATTCATCATTCACCACTTTTACTTATATTGTGTGCCATGCCGCCTCAAACTTCTTTAGAACCCGTGCCGCCTAAAAACTTTAGAACCCGTGCCGCCTCAAACTTCTTTAGAATCCGTGCCGCCTAAAAACTTCTTTAGAACCTGTGCCGCCTAAAACCTTTTGAACCCGTGCCGCCTCAATGCAGACGACACTCAAATTTATTTGGCCTACTCATCAAATGACTACGGTTCCCTCGACTCACTCTGTAAGTGCCTTGTGCATGTTACAAACTGGATGGACCAAAACTTCCTGCAGTTGAATAACGATAAAACAGAGATTATTTTATTCGAGAAGTTGAGACACTCAATCTGGACTTCGAGAGCCCTCAAATCTAAAGGACTAGTTGGTAACCTTGGCGTACTAATGGACTCTGATCAATTACTAAATCAGCATTTAATCACCTCAAGAATATCAATAAGATGAGTTCCTGCCTGAACCCGACCAGGAGAAACTCCTCCATGCCTGTATTTCTAGCAGGACTGATTACTGGAATGATCTCCTGACAATCAAACAACTTCAGCTGATCCAAAATGCAGCTGCTAGAGTTCTCACGAAGCGCAAAAGAAGGGAACACGTCACCCCGATTCTTAAATCCTTACACTGGCTACCAGTATGTTACAGAATTGACTAAGGTTCTATTACTCGTTTATAAGTGGTTAAATGGTTTTGGACCAGCGTGTTTATCTGATATGCTGCGGCGCCATGAGCCGAGCAGAACCCTCAGATCATTAGGAACTAATCAGTTAGTCCTGCCTTAAGGTAAACACTAAGCACGGAGAAGCAGCGTTTAGCTACTATGCTGCTCTTAGCTGGAACCAACTCACAGGTACATTAGAAGAACCCCGACATTAGACCCTTTTAAAAACCTTCAGTTGAGTTGAAAGCACTTTGACCTCCTTTAGCTCTGCTGCTCTGCTATCGAGTAACTGCACCATTTCATTTTATTCACTTCTTCCTTTAAATTGTCATTCATTTTATTTTCATCTGAATTTAAAATTTGTTGTTTTTAATCATTTCTTTAACTTTAAATCTCTTTTCATCTCCATTTTCACATTTAAAGCACTTTGAATCACCCCGTGTATGAAAGGTGCTGCATAAATAAACTTTCCTTGCCTCAAACTTCAGAACCCACGCCACCTTAAACTTCAGAACCCCCGCCACCTCAAACTTTAGAACCCACGCCACCTCAAACTTTAGGACCCGCGTCACTTTAAACTTTAGAACCCACGCCACCTCAAACTTCAGGACCCGTGTCACTTTAAACTTTAGAACCCACGCCACCTCAAACTTTAGGACCCGTGTCACTTTAAACTTTAGAACCCACGCCACCTCAAACT